>JAVLSZ010000001.1:1302500-1307500 GCA_032313775.1 Urocyon cinereoargenteus | reverse complement strand
AACCCGAACCCTAACCCTAACCATAACCCGAACCCTAACCCTAACCCGAACCCTAACCCTAACCCGAAACCTAACCCTAACCCTAACCCTAAACCTAACCCTAACCCGAACCCTAACCCTAACCCTAACCCTAACCCTAACCCTAACCCTAGCACCTAACCCTAAGC
The DNA here is from genome assembly GCA_032313775.1 of Urocyon cinereoargenteus. Classification (NCBI taxonomy): domain Eukaryota; kingdom Metazoa; phylum Chordata; class Mammalia; order Carnivora; family Canidae; genus Urocyon; species Urocyon cinereoargenteus. The sequence goes on along the minus strand of JAVLSZ010000001.1, from coordinate 1,307,333 downwards.
CGAACCCAAACCCTAACCCTAACCCGAACCCGAACCCTAACCCTAAACCTAACCCTAACCCTATCCCTAACTCTAACCCGAAACCTAACCCTAACCCTAACCCTAACCCTAACCCGAACCCTAACCCTAACCCTAACCCTAACCCGAACCCTAACCCTAACCCTAAACCTAACCCGAAACCTAACCCTAACCCTAACCCGAACCTTAACCGTAACCCGAACCCTAAACCTAACCCTACCCTAACCCTAACTCTAAACCTAACCCGAACCCTAACCCTAACCCTAACCCGAACCCTAACCAGAACCCTAACCCTAAACCTAACCTGACCACTAAACCCTAACCCTAACCCGAACCCGAACCCTTACCCGAACCCGAGCCCTAAACATAACCGGAACCCGAACCCGAATCCGAACCCTAACCCGAACACGAACCCTAACCCTAACCCTAACCCTAACTCTAACCCGAACCCTAACCCTAACCATAACCCTAACCCTAACCCGAAAACTAACCATAACCCTAAACCGAACCCGAACCATAACCCGAACCGGAACCCTAACCCGAACCCTAACCCTAACCCGAATCCTAACCCGAAACCTAACCCTAAACCTAACCCGAACCCTAACCCGAAACCTAACCCGAAACCTAACCCTAACCCTAACCCGAACCCTAACCCTGACCCTAACCCAAACCCTAACCCTAACCCTAACCCAAACCATAACCCGAACCCTAACCCTAACCCTAAACCTAACCCTAACAAGAAACCTAATCCTAACCCTAACCCTAAACCTAACCCGAACCCTAACCCTAACACTAACACTAACCCTAACCCCTAACCCTAACCCCAACCCTAACCCTAAACCGAACCCTAACCCTAACCCTAACCCGAACCCTAACCCGAACCCTAAACCGAACCCTAACCCGCACCCGAACCCTAACCCAAACCCGAACCCTAACCCTACCCCGAACCCGAACCCAAACCATAACCTTAACTCTAACCCGAACCCTAACAATAACCCTAACCCTAACCGTAACCCGAACCCTAACCCTAACCCTAACCCTAACCCGAACCCTAACCCTAACCCTAAACCTAACCCTAAACCTAACCCCTAACCCTAACCCGAACCCTAACCCTAACGCTAACCCTAAACCTAACCCTAACCCGAACCCTAACCCTAACCCTATCCTGAACACTAACCCCTAACCCTAACCCGAACCCGAATCCTAACCCGAACCCGAACCCTAACCCGAACCCGAACCCTAACCCGAACCCGAACCCGAACCCTAACCCTAACCCGAATCCTAACCCTAACCCTAACCAGAACCCTAACCCTAAACCGAACCCGAACCCGAACCCTAACTCTAACCCGAACCCTAAACCTAACCCTAACCCGAACCCTAACCCAAACCCGAACACTAACCCTAACGCGAACCCTAACCCTAACCCTAACACTAACCCTAACACGAACACGAACCCGAACCCTAAACCTAATCCTAAACCGAACCCTAAACATAACCCGAACCATAACCCTAACCCTAACCCAAACCCTAACCCTAACCCTAACCTGAACCCTAACCCTAACCCGAACCCTAACCCTAACCCTAAAACTAACCCTAACCCTAAACCCTAACCCTAACCCGAACCCAACCCTAACCCGAACCCTAAACCTAACCCTAACCCGAACCCTAACCCGAACCCTAACCCTATCCCTAACCTGAACACTAACCCCTAACCCTAACCCGAAACCAAACCCTAACCCGAACCCGCACCCTAACCCGAACCCGAACCCTAACCCAAACCCGAACCCGAACCCGAACTCTAACCCTAACCCTAAACCGAAACCTAACCCTAACCCTAACCCGAACCCTGCCCTAACCCGAACACTAACCCTAACGCGAACCCTAACCCTAAACCTAACCCTAACCCGAAACCGAACCCGAACCCTAAATCTAACCCTAAACCGAACCCTAACCCTAACCCGATCCCTAACCCTAACCCTAACCCAAACCCTAACCCTAACCCTAACCCGAACCTTAACCCTAACCCGAACCCTAACCCTAACCCGAACCCGAACCCGAACCCTAACTCTAACCCGAACCCTAAACCTAACCCTAACCCGAACCCTAACCCAAACCCGAACACTAACCCGAACCCGAACCCTAACCCTAACCCGAACCCGAACCCTAACCCTAACCCGAACCCTAACCCTAACCCGAACCCGAACCCTAAACATAACCCGAAACCTAACCCTAACCCTAACCCTAACCCTAACCCGAACCCTAACCCTAACCCTAACCCGAACCCAAAACCTACCCCTAACCCGAACCCTAACCCTAACCCTAACCCGAACCCGAACCCTAACCCTACACCTAACCCTAACCCTAACCCTAACTCTAACCCGAAACCTAACCCTAACACTAACCCTAACCCTAACCCGAACCCTAACCCTAACCCTAACCCTAACCTGAAACCTAACCCGAACCCTAACCCTAACCCTAAACCTAACCCGAACCCTAACCCTTACCCTAACCCGAACCTTAACCGTAACCCGAACCCTAAACCTAACCTAACCCTAACCCTAACCCGAACCGAACCCTAACCCTCGCCCGAACCCTAACCCGAACCCTAACCCTAACCCTAACCTGAACACTAACGCCTAACCCTAACACGAACCCGAACCCTTACCCGAACCCGAACCCTAACCCGAACCCGAACCCTAACCCTAACCTGAACACTAACCCCTAACCCGAACCCGAACCCTAACCCGAACCCTAACCCTAACCCGAAACCTAACCCAAACCCTAACCCGAACCGTAACCCTAACCCTAACCCGAACCCTAACCCTGACCCTAACCCGAACCCTAACCCTAACCCTAAACCAAACCCTAACCCGAACCCTAACCCAAACCCTAAACCTAACCCTAACCCGAACCCTAATCCTAAACCTAACCCTAACCCTAACCCGAACTCTAACCCTAACCCTAACACTAACCCTAACACCTAACCCTAACCCCAACCCTAACCCTAACCCGAACCCTAACACTAACCCTAACCCGAACCCTAACCCTAACCCGAACCCTAACCCTAACCCGAAACCTAACCCTAACCCTAACCCTAAACCTAACCCTAAACCGAACCCTAACCCTAACCCTAACCCGAACCCGAACCCTAACGCGAATCCTAACCCTAACCGTAACCTGAACCTTAACCCTAACCCGAACCCGAACCCTAACCCTAACCCGAACCCTAACCCGAACCCTAACCCGAACCCTAACACGAACCCTAAACCGAACCCTAACCCGAACACTAACACGAACCCTAAACAGAAACCTAACCCGAACCCTAAACCGAACGCTAACCCGAACCCTAACCCGAACCCTAACCCGAACCCTAACCCGAACCCTAACCCGAACCCTAAACCGAACCCTAACCCGCACCCAAACCCGAACCCGAACCCTAACCCTAACCCTAACCCGAACCCTAACCCTAACCCTAACCCGAACCCTAGCCCTAAACCGAACCCTAACCCTAACGCGAACCCTAACCCTAACCCTAACCCTAACCCTAACCCTAACCCGAACCCGAACCCTAAACCTAATCCTAAACCGAACCCTAAACCTAACCCGAACCCTAACCCTAACCCTAACCCAAAACTTAACCCTAACCCGAACCCGAATCCTAACCCTAACCCAAACCCTAACCTAACCCGAACCCAAACCCTAACCCGAACCCGAACCCTAACCCTAACCCGAACCCTAAACCTTACCCTAACCCGAACACTAAACCTAACCCTAACCAGAACCCTAAACCTAACCCTAACCCTAACCCGAACCATAACCCTAACCCTAACCCGAACCCTAACCCGAACCCTAACCCCAACCCTAACAATAAACCTAACCCGAACCCGAACCCTAACCCTAACCCGAACCCTAACCCTAACCCTAACCCTAACCCTAACCCAAACCCTAATTCGAACCCTAACACTAACCCTAACCCTAACCCCTAACCCTAACCCTAACCATAACCCTAACCCTAACCCTAGAACCTAACCCTGACCCGAACCCTAACCCTAACCCTAACCGGAAACCAAACCCTAACCCTAAACCTAACCCTAACCCTAACCCTAACTCTAACCCGAAACCTAACCCTAACCCTAACCCTAACCCTAACCCGAACCCTAACCCTAACCCTAACCCTAACCCGAACACTAACCCTAACCCTAAACCTAACCCGAACCCTAACCCTAACCCTAACCCGAACCTTAACCGTAACCCGAACCCTAAACCTAACCCTAACCCTAACCCTAACCCTAACCCGAAACCTAACCCTAACCCTAACCCGAACCCTAACCCGAACCCTAACCCTAAACCTAACCTGACCACTAACCCCTAACCCTAACCCGAACCCGAACCCTAATCCTAACCCGAACCCGAACCCGAACCCTAACCCGAACCCTAACCCGAAACCTAACCCGAACCCTAACCCGAACCCTAAACCGAACCCTAACCCGAACCCTAACCCGAACCCTAAACAGAAACCTAAACCGAACCCTAAACCGAACCCTAACCCTAACCCTAACCCGAACCCTAACCCGAACCCTAAACCGAACCCTAACCCGCACCCGAACCCTAACCCAAAATCGAACCCTAACCCTACCCCTAACCCGAACCCAAACCATAACCTTAACTCTAACCCGAACCCTAACAATAACCCTAACCCTAACCGTAACCCGAACCCTAACCCTAACCCTAACCCTAACCCTAACCCGAACCCTAACCCTAACCCTAAACCTAACCCTAACCCTAACCCCTAACCCTAACCCGAACCCTAACCCT
>JAVLSZ010000001.1:1217500-1297500 GCA_032313775.1 Urocyon cinereoargenteus | reverse complement strand
CCCTAACCCTGACCCTAACCCGAACCCTAACCCTAACCCTAACCCAAACCATAACCCGAACCCTAACCCTAACCCTAAACCTAACCCTAACACGAAACCTAATCCTAACCCTAACCCTAACCCTAACCCGAACCCTAACCCTAACCCTAACCCTAACCCTAACCCCTAACCCTAACCCCAACCCTAACCCTAAACCGAACCCTAACCCTAACCCTAACCCGAACCCTAACCCTAACCCGAACCCTAACCCTAACCCGAAAGCTAACCCTAACCCTAACCCTAAACCTAACCCTAACCCGAACCCTAACCCTAACCCTAACCCGAACCCGAACCCTAACGCGAATCCTAACCCTAACCCTAACCCGAACCCTAACCCTAACCCTAACACTAACCCTAACCCCTAACCCTGACCCCAACCCTAACCCTAAACCGAACCCTAACCCTAACCCTAACCCGAACCCTAACCCGAACCCTAAACCGAACCCTAACCCGCACCCGAACCCTAACCCAAACCCGAACCCTAACCCTACCCCAAACCCGAACCCAAACCATAACCCTAACTCTAACCCGAACCCTAACCCTAACCCTAACCTGAACACTAATCCCTAACGCTACCCGAACCCGAACCCTTACCCGAACCCGAACACTAACCCGAACCCGAACCCGAACCCTAACCCTAACCTGAACACTAACCCCTAACCCGAACCCGAACCCTAACTCTAACCCTAACCCGAACCCTAACCCGAACCCTAACCCGAACCCTAACCCGAACCCTAACCCTGACCCTAACCCGAACCCTAATCCTAAACCTAATCCAAACCCTAACCCGAACCCTAACCCTAAACCTAACCCTAACTCTAACCCTAACCCGAACCCTAATTCTAAACCTAAACCTAACCCTAACCCGAACCCTAACCCTAACCCTAACCCTAACCGTAACCCTAACCCCTAACCCTAAACCCTACCCTAAACCTAACCGGAACCCTAACCCACCTACCCCTAACCCTAACCTGAACCCTAACGCTAACCCTTAACCCTAACCCTTAAACCGAACCCTAACCCGAACCCGAACCCTAACCCGAACCCGAACCCTAACCCGAACGAGAACCCTAACCCTTAACCCGAACCCTAACCCTAACCCTAACCCTCACCCTAACCCTAACCCGAACCCTAACCCTAACCCGAACACTAAACCTACCGGAACCCTAACCCGAACGCAAACCCGAACCCGAACCCTAACCCTAACCCGAACCCTAACCCTACCCGAACCCTAACCCTAACACTAACCCTAACCTGAACCCGAACCCTAAACCTAACCCGAACACGAAACCTAACCCGAACCCGAAACCTAAACCTAACACTAACCCTAAACCGAACCCGAACCCTAACCCTAACCACAACCCTAACACTAACCCTAACCCTAACCCGAACCCTAACCCGAACCCGAACCCTAACATAAACCCTAAACCTAACCCTAACCCGAACTCTAACCCTAACCCGAACCCTACCCTAACCCGACCCCTAACCCTAACCCGAACCCGAACCCTAACCCTAACCCTAACCGGAACCCTAACACTAAACCGAACCCTAACCCTAACCCAAAACCTAACCCTAACCCGAAACCTAACCCGAACCCTAACCCTAACCCGAACCCTAACCCTAACCCTAAACCTAACCCGAACCCTAACCCTAACCCTAACCCTAACCCGAACCCTAACCCGAACCCTAACCCTAACCCGAACCCGAAACCGAACCCTAACCATAACCCTAATCGTAACCCGAACCCGAAACCTAACCCTAACCCGAACCCTAACCCTAACACTAACCCTAACCCTAAACCGAACCCTAACCCTAACCCGAACCCTAACCCTTACCCGAACACTATCCCAAACTCTAACCCTAACAGGAATCCGAACACTAACCCTAACACCTAACCCTAACCCGAACCCTATCCCTAACCCAAGCCTAGCCCGAACCCTAACCCGAACCCTAACCAGAATGCTAACCCTCACCCTAACCCTAACCCGATCCCTAACCCTAACCCTAACCCTAACCCGAACCCTAACCTCACCCTAAACCTAACCCTAACCAGAACCCTAACCCTAACCCGAACCCTAACCCGAACCCTAACCCGAACCCTAACCCGAACGCTAACCCTCACCCTAACCCTAATCCGAACCCTAACCCTCACCCTAACCCTAACCCGAACCCTAACACTAACCCTAAACCTAAACCGAACCCTAACCCGAACCCTAACCCTAAAACTAACCCTAAACCTAAACCGAACCCTAACCCTAACCCGAACCCTATCCCTTACCCGAACACTATTCCAAACTCTAACACTAACAGGAACCCGAACCCTAACCCTAACACCTAACCCTAACCCTAACACCTCACCCTATCCCGAACCCTAACCCTAACCCAACCCTAACCCGAACCCTAACCCGAACCCTAACCCAAACGCTAACCCTCACCCTAACCCGAACCGAACCCGAACCCTATCCCGAACCCTAAACCTAACCCGGACCCTAACCCTAACACTAATCCGAACCCTAACCCTAACCCGAAACCTAACCCGAACACTAACCCGAACCCTAACCATAACCCGAACCTTAACCCGAACCCTAACCCAAACCCTAACCCTAACCCGAACCCTAACCCTAAACCTAACCCTAACCCTAACCCGAACCCTAACCCTAACCCTATCCCTAAACCCCAAACCTAACCCTAACACTAAACCTAACCCTACCCGAACCCTAATCCTATCCCGAACCCGAAACCTAACCCTAACCCTAACCCGAACCCTAACCCAAACCTTATCCCTAAACCCCAACCCTAACCCTAACACTAACCCTAACCCTACCCGAACCCTAATCCTATCCCGAACCCGAACCCGAACCCTAACCCTAACCCGAACCCTAACCCTAACACTAACCCTAACCGTAACCCGAACCCGAACCCTAAACCTAACCCGAACCCTAACCCTAACACTAACCCTAACCCTAACCCGAACCCTAACCCTAACACTAACCCTAACCGTAACCCGAACCCTAACCCTAAACCTAACCCGAACGCTAACCCTAACACTAAACCTAACCCTAAACCTAACCCTAATCCTAAGACGAACCCGAACCCTAACCCTAACCTTAACCCGAACGCTAACCCTCACCCTAACCCTAACCCGAACCCTAAACCTAACCCTAACCCGAACCCCTTATCCTAACCCTAACCCTAACCCGGACCCTAACCCGAACCCTAACTCTAAACCTAACCCTAACCCGAACCCTAACCCGAACCCTAACCCTAACTCGAACCCTAACCCTAACCCTAAACCGAACCCTAACCCTAAACCTAACCCTAACCCTAACCCTAAATCCGAACCCTAAACCTAACCCGAACCCTAACCCTAACCGAACCCTAAACTGAACCCGAACCCTACCCCGAAACCTAACCCTAACCCGAACCCGAACCCTAACCCGAACGCTAACCCTAACCCGAACCCTAACCCTAACCCTATTCCGAACCATCACCCTAACCCGAACCCTATCCCGAACACTAACCCGAAACCTAACCCTAACCCGAACCCTAACCCGAACGCTAACCCTAATCCTAACCCTAACCCCTAACCCTAACCCGAACCCTAACCCGAACCCTAACCCTCACCCTAACCCTAACCCGAACCCTAACCCTAACCCTAACCTTAAATCTAACCCTAACCCGAACCCTAACCCTAACCCTAACCCTAACCCTAACCCCGAACTCTAACCCTAACCCTAACCCTAACCCGAACACTAACCCGAACCCGAACCCGAACCCTAACCCGAACCCTAACCCTAACCCTAACCCTAACCCCGAACCCTAACCCGAACGCTAACCATCAACCTAACCCTAACCCGAACCCTAACCCTAACCCTAACCCTAACCCGAACCCTAACCCTAACCCTAACCCTAACACCCAACCCTAACCCTAACCCTAACCCTAACCCTAACCCGAACCCTAACCCTAACCCTTAACCCTAACTCTTAACCCGAACCCTAACCCTAACCCGAACCCTAACCGGATCCCGAACCCTAACCCGAACGCGAACCCTAACCGTTAACCCGAACCCTAACACTAACACTAACCCTAACCCGAACCCGAACCCTAACACCTAACCCTTACGCTAACCCTAACCCGAACCCTAACCCGAACCCTAACCCTAACCCTAACCCTTAGCCTAACCCGAACACTAACCCTAACCCGAACACTAACCCCTAACCCTAACCCTAACCCTAACCCTAACACTAACCCTAAAACTAACCCGAACCCTAACATCTAACCCTTACCCTAACCCTAAACCGAACCCTAACCCTAACCCGAACCCTAACCCTAAACCGAACATGAACCCTAACCCTAACCCGAACCCTAACCCTACCCGAACCCTAACCCGAACGCAAACCCTAAACCGAACCCTAACCCTAACCCGAACCCGAACCCTAACCCCCCGAACCCTAACCCTAACCCGAACCCTAACCCTAACACTAACGCTAACCCTAACCCTAACTCGAACCCTAACACTAACCCTAACCGTAACCCTAACCCGAACCCTAACCCGAACCCGAATCATAAACCTAACCTGAACCCTAACCCTAACCCTAACCCGAACCCCTAACCCTCACCTGAACCCTAACCCTAACCCTAAACCTACCCTAATCCGAACCCTAACCCGAACCCTAACCCGAACCCTAACCCTAACCCGAACCCAAACCCTAACCCTAACCCGAACCCTAACCCTAAACTTAACCCTAACCCTAACCCGAACCCTAACCCTCACCCTAACCCTAACCCCGAACCCTAACCCTAACCCTAACCCTAACCTGAACCCTAACCCTAACCCTAACCCGAACCCTAACACTAACCCTAACCCGAACACTAACACTAACCCTAACCCAAACCCCAACCCTAAACCTAACCCTAACCCCGAAACCTAACCCTTACACGAACCCGAACCCTAACCCGAACCTAAACCCTAACCCGAACCCTAACTCGAACCCGAACCCTAACCCTAAGCCGTACCCTAAACCTAACCCAAACCCTAACCCTAAAACTAACCCGAACCCTAACCATAACCCGAACCTTAACCCTAACCCTAACACTAACCCTAACCCCTAATCCTAACCCGAACCCTAACCCTAACCCTAACCCTAATCCGAACCCTAACCCGAACACTAACCCGAACGCTAACCCTCACCCTAACCCTAACCCGAACCCGAACCCTAACCCTAACCCTAACCCTAACCCTAACCCTCACCTAACCCTAACCCTCACCCTAACCCTAACCCTAACCCTAAACCTAAGCCGAACCCTAACACTAACACTAACCCTAACCCTAACCCGAAACCCTAATCCTAACCCGAACCCGAACCCTAACCCTAACCGTAACCCGAACGCTAACCCTCACCCTAAACCTAAACCGAACCCTAACCCTAACCCTAACCCTAACCCGATCCCTAACCCTAACCCTAACCCGAACCCCTAACCCTAACCCTAACCCTAATCCTAACCCGAACCCTAACCCTGACCCTAACCCTAACCCCTAACCCTAACCCTAACACGGACCCTAACCCGAACCCTAACCCGAACCCGTACCAGATCCCTAACCCGAACCCTAACCCTCACCCTAACCCTAACCCGAACCCTAACCCTAACCTTAACTCTAACCCTAACCCGAACCCTAACCCTAACCCTAACCACTAACCCTATCCCTAACCCTAACCCGAACCCTAAACCTAACACTAACCCTAACCCGAACCCTAAAACTAACCCTAACCCTAACCCTAACCCCTAACCCTCACCCGAACCCTAAACCTAACACTAACCCTAACCCGAACCCTAACCCCAAAGCTAACCCGAACCCTAACCCTAACCCTAACCCTAACCCTAACCCGAACCCTAACCCGAACCCTAACCCTAACCCGAACCCGAAACCGAACCCTAACCCTAACCCTAATCGTAACCCGAACCCGAACCCTAACCCTAACCCGAACCCTAACCCTAACACTAACCCTAACCCTAAACCGAACCCTAACCCTAACCCGAACCCTAACCCTTACCCGAACACTATCCCAAACTCTAACCCTAACAGGAATCCGAACACTAACCCTAACACCTAACCCTAACCCGAACCCTAACCCTAACCCAAGCCTAGCCCGAACCCTAACCCGAATGCTAACCCTCACCCTAACCCTAACCCGATCCCTAACCCTAACCCTAACCCTAACCCGAACCCTAACTTCACCCTAAACCTAACCCGAACCCTAACCCAAACGCTAACCCTCACCCTAACCCTAATCCGAACCCTAACCCTCACCCTAACCCTAACCCGAACCCTAACACTAACCCTAAACCTAAACCGAACCCTAACCCGAACCCTAACCCTAACACTAACCCTAAACCTAAACCGAACCCTAACCCTAACCCGAACCCTATCCCTTACCCGAACACTATTCCAAACTCTAACACTAACAGGAACCCGAACCCTAACCCTAACACCTAACCCTAACCCTAACACCTAACCCTAACCCGAACCCTAACCCTAACCCAACCCTAACCCGAACCCTAACCCGAACCCTAACCCAAACGCTAGCCCTCACCCTAACCCGAACCCGAACCCGAACCCTATCCTGAACCCTAAACCTAACCCGGACCCTAACCCTAACACTAATCCGAACCCTAACCCTAACCCGAAACCTAACCCGAACACTAAACCGAACCCTAACCATAACCCGAACCTTAACCCGAACCCTAACCCAAACCCTAACCCTAACCCGAACCCTAACCCTAAACCTAACCCTAACCCTAACCCGAACCCTAACCCTAACCCTATCCCTAAACCCCAAACCTAACCCTAACACTAAACCTAACCCTACCCGAACCCTAATCCTATCCCGAACCCGAAACCTAACCCTAACCCTAACCCGAACCCTAACCCTAACCTTATCCCTAAACCCCAACCCTAACCCTAACATTAACCCTAACCCTACCCGAACCCTATTCCTATCCCGAACCCGAACCCGAACCCTAACCCGAACCCTAACCCTAACACTAACCCTAAACCTAAACCGAACCCTAACCCTAACCCGAACCCTATCCCTTACCCGAACACTATTCCAAACTCTAACACTAACAGGAACCCGAACCCTAACCCTAACACCTAACCCTAACCCTAACACCTAACCCTAACCCGAACCCTAACCCTAACCCAACCCTAACCCGAACCCTAACCCGAACCCTAACCCAAACGCTAACCCTCACCCTAACCCGAACCCGAACCCGAACCCTAACCCTAACCCTAAACCTAACCCGGACCCTAACCCTAACACTAATCCGAACCCTAACCCTAACCCGAAACCTAACCCGAACACTAACCCGAACCCTAACCATAACCCGAACCTTAACCGAACCCTAACCCAAACCCTAACCCTAACCCGAACCCTAACCCTAAACCTAACCCTAACCCTAACCCGAACCCTAACCCTAACCCTATCCCTAAACCCCAACCCTAACCCTAACACTAACCCTAACCCTACCCGAACCCTAATCCTATCCCGAACCCGAAACCTAACCCTAACCTAAACCGAACGCAAACCCTCACCCTAACCCTAACCCGAACCCTAACCCTAACCCTAACACTAATCCGAAACCTAACCCAGACCCTAACCCGAAACCTAACCCTAACCCTACACTTAACCCTAACCCTAACCCGACCCTAAACCTAACCCCGAAACCTAACCCCGAACCCTAACCCTAACCCTAACTCTAAACATAACCCGAACCCTAACCCTAACCCGAACCCGAACCATAACCCTAACCCTAACCCGAACCCTAACCCTAACCCTTAAACCGAACCCTAACCCTAACCCGAACCCTAACCCGAACCCGAACCCTAACCCGAACGCGAACCCTAACCCTTAACCCGAACCCTAACCCTAACCCTAACCCTAACCCTAACCCGAACCCTAACCCCTAACCCTAACCCTAACCCTAACCCGAACCCTAACCCGAACCCTAACCTGAACACTAACCCTAACCCTAACCCTAACCCTAACCCTAACCTTAACCCTAACACGAACCCCAAAACCTAACCCGAACACTAACACCTAACCCTATCCCTAACACTAACCCTAACCCGAACCCTAACACTAACCCTACCTCCTAAACCTAACCCTAACCCTAACCATAACCCTAACCCGAACCCTAACCCTAACCGAACCCTAACCCGAACCCTAACCCTAACCCGAACCCTAACCCTAACCCGAACCCTACCCTTACCCGAACCCTAACCCTAACCCGAACCCGAACCCTAACCCTAACCCTAACCGGAACCCTAACCCTAACACGAAACCTGACCCTAACATAAACCCTAACCCTAACCTGAAACCTAAACCGAACCCTAATCCGAACCCTAACCCTAACCCGAACCCTAACCCTAACCCTAAAATTAACCCGAACCCTAACCCTAACCCTAACCCTAACCGGAACCCTAACCCGAACCCTAACCCTAACCCGAACCCTAACCCGAACCCTAACCCGAACCCTAACCGAACCCTAGCCCTAACCCAAACCTGAACCCTAACCCTAACCCTAACCCTAACCCGAACCCTGACCCAAACCCTAACCCTAACCCGAAACCGAAACCTAACCCTAACCCTAATCGTAAACCGAACCCGAACCCTAACCCTAACCCGAACCCTAACCCTAACACTAACCCTAACCCTAAACCAAACCCTAACCCTATTCCGAACCCTAACCCTTACCCGAACACTATCTGAAACTCTGAACCTAAACGGAAGCCGAACCCTAACCCTAACCCGAACCCTAACCCTAACCCGAACCCTAACCCTAACACTAACCCTAACCCGAACCCGAACCCTAACCCTAACCCGATCCCTAACCCTAACACTAACCCTAACCCGAACCCGAACCCTAACCCTAAACCTAACCCTAATCCTAACCCTAACCTGAACCCTAACCCGAACCCGAACCCTAACACTAACCCTAACCCTAACCCCGAACCCTAACCCTAACCCGAACCCTAACCCTAACCCGAACCCGAACCCTAACCCGAACGCGAACCCTAACCCTTAACCCGAAACCTAACCCTAACCCGAAACAGAACCCTAACCCTAACTCGAACCCTAACCCTAACCCGAACCCTAAACCTCACACAAACCCTAACACTAACCCTAACACTAACCCGAACCCTAACCCTAACCCGAACCCTAACCCTAACCGAACCCTAACCCAAACCCTAACCCTAACCCGAACCCGAACCCTAACCCTAACTCGAACCCTAACCGTAACCCTAATCCTAACAACTAACCCTCACCCGAACCCTAAGCCTAACCGTGAACCTAACCGTAACCCGAACCCTAACGCTCACCCTAAACCGAACCCTAACCCTCACCCTAACCCTAACCCGAACCCTAACCCGAACCCTAACCCTAACCCTAACCCTAACCCTAACGCCGAACCCTAAACCTAGCCCTATCCCTAACCCGAAAACTAACCCTAACCCTAACCCGAACCCCTAACCCTAACCCTAACTCTAACCCGAACACTAACCCGAACGCTAACCCTCACCCTAACCCTAATCTGAACCCTAACCCTAACCCTAACCCTAACACTAAACCGAACCCTAACCCTAACCCTAATTCTAACCCCGAACCTTAACCCTAACCATAACCCTAAACCTAATCCGAACCCTAAACCTAACCTGAACCCGAACCCTAACCCTAACCCTAACCCTAACCCTAACCTGAATCCTAACCCTAACCCTAACCCTAACTCCGAACCCTAACCCTAACCCTAACCCTAACCCGAACCCGAACCCCAACCCTAACCAGAACACTAACCCTAACTCGAACCCTAACCCTAACCCGAACCTGAACCCGAACCCTAACCCGAACCTTAACCCTAACCCTAAACCTAGCCCTAACCTTAACCCTAACCCTAACCCAAACCCTAACCCTAACACTAACCGTAACCCCGAACCCTAAACCTAACCCTAACCCTAACCCAAACCCTAACACTCACCCTAACCCGAACCCCTAACCCTAACCCTAACCTTAACCCGATCCCTAACCCGAACCCTAACCCTAAACCTAACCCGAACCCTAACCCTAACCCTAACCCAAACCCGAACCCTAACTCGAACCCAAACCCTAACCCGAACCCTAACCCTAACCCGAACCCTAAACCTAAACCTAACCCTAACCCTAACCCTAACCGTGAACCCTAAACCTAACCCGAACCCGAACCCTAACCCGAACCCAAAACCTAACCCGAACCCTAACCCGAACCCGAACCCGAACCCTAACCCAAACCCTAACCCTAACCCGAACCCTAACCCTAGCCCTAATCCGAACCCTAACCCTAAACCGAACCCTAAGCCGAACACTAACCCGAACCCTAACCCTAACCCGAACCCTAACACGAACCCTAACCCTAATCCTAACACCTAACCCTAACCCGAACCCTAACCCTAACCCAACCCTAACCCGAACCCTAACCCGAACCCTAACCCTAACCCTAACCCGAACCCTAACCCTAACCCGAACCCTAACCCAAAACCTAACCCTAACCCTAACCCGAACCCTAACCCGAACCCTAACCCAAACCCTAACCCTAACCCGAACCCGAACCCTAAACCTAACGCGAACCCTAACCCTAACCCTAACCCTAACCCCATACCCTCACCTGAAACCTAACCCTAACCCTAAACCTAACCCTAATCCGAACCCTAACCTGAACCCTAACCCGAAACCTAACCCTCACCCTAACCCTAACCCGAACCCTAACCCGAACCCTAACCCTAACCCTAACCTTAACCCTAACACTAACCCGAACCCTAACCCTGACCCAAACACTAACACCTAAACCTATGCCTATCCCTAACCCTAACCCGAACCCTAAATCTAACCCTACCTCCTAAACGTAACCCTAACCCTAACCCTAACCCTAACCCGAACCCTAACCCTAACCCGAACCCTAACCCGAACCCTAACCCGAACCCTAACCCGAACGCTAACCCTCACCCTAACCCTAACCCGAACCCAAACCCTAACACTAACACTAACCCTAACCCGAACCCGAACCCTAACCCTAACCCTAACCCCGGACCCTAACTCTAACCCTAACCCTAACCCTAACCCGAACCCTAACCCTAACCCGAACCCGAACCCGAACCCTAACTCGAACCTTAACCCTAACCCTAACCCTAACCTTAACCCTAACCCTAACCCGAACCCTAACACTCACCCTAACCGTAATCCCGAACCCTAACCCTAACCCTAACCCGAACGCTAACCCTCACCCTAAACTTAACCCGAACCCTAACCCTAACCCTAACCCTAACCCGAACCCTAACCCTAACACTAATCCTAACCCCGAACCCTAACCCTAACCGTAACCCTAAACCTAACCCGAAACCTAAACCTAACCTGAACCCGAACCCTAACCCTAACCCTAACCCTAACCGTAAACCCGAACCCTAACCCTAACCCTAACCCAAACCCGAACCTGAACCTGAACCTTAACCAGAACCCTAACCCTAACCCTAACCCGAACCCTAACCCTAAACCAAAACCGAACCCGAACCCTAACCCGAACCCGAACCCGAAACCGAACCCTAACCTGAACCTTAAACCTAACCCTAACCCTAACCCTAACCTTAACCCTAACCCTAACCCGAACCCTAACCCTAACCCTAACCGTAACCCCGAACCCTAACCCTAACCCTAACCCTAACCCGAACCCTAACCCGAACCCCTAACCCTAACCCTAACCCTAACCTGATCCCTAAAGCGAACCCTAACACTAAACCTAACCCGAACCCTAACCCTAACCCTAACCCAAACCCGAACCCTAACCCAAACCCTAAACCTAACCCGAACCCTAACCCTAACCCGAACCCTAAACCTAACCCTAACCCTAACCCTAACCCCGAACCCTGATCCGAACCCGAACCCGAACCCTAACCCGAACCCGAAACCTAACCCGAAACCTAACCCGAACCCTAACCCGAACACGAACCCGAACCCTAACCCGAACACTAACCCTAACCCGAAACCTAACCCTGACCATAATCCGAATCCTAACCCTAACCCGAACGCTAAGCCGAACACTAACCCGAACCGTAACCCTAACCCGAACCCTAACCCGTACCCTAACCCTAACCCTAACACCTAACCCTAACCCGAACCCGAACCCTAACCCAACCCTAACCCGAACCCTAACCCGAACCCTAACACGAACGCTAACCCTCACCCTAACCCTAACCCGAACCCTAACCCTAACCCTAAACCTAACCCGAACCCTAACCCTAAACTTAACCCTAACCCCGAAACCTAACCCTAACTCTAACCCTAACCCTAACCCGAACCCTAACCCTAACCCGAACCCGAACCCTAACCCTAACCCAAACCCTAACCCTAACCCGAACCCTAACCCTAACCCTTAACCCTAACCCTTAACCCGAACCCTAACCCTAACCCGAACCCTAACCCGCTCCCGAACCCTAACCCGAACGCGAACCTTAACCCTTAACCCGAACCCGAACCCTAACCCTAACCCTAACCCTAATCCGAACCCTAACCCCTAACACTTACAATAACACTAACCCGAACCCTAACCCGAACACTAACCCGAACACTAACCCTAACCCTAACCCTAACCCGAACCCTAACCCTAACCCCTAACCCTAACCCTAACCCTAACCCGAACCCTAAACCGAACACTAACCCTAACCCTAACCCTAAGCATAACCCGAACACTAACACTAACCCGAACGCTAACCCCTAACCCTAACCCTAACCCTAACCCTAACCCGAACCCTAACCCTCACCCCTAACCCCAACCCTAACCCTAACCCGAACCCTAACCCTAACCTGAACCCTAACCCTAACGCTAACCCTAACCCGAACCCTAACCCTAACCCGAACCCGAACCCAAACCCTAACCCGAACCCTAACCCTAACCCGAACCCGAAAACTAACCCTAACCCGAGGCCTACCCCTAACCCGAACCCTAACCGGAACGCGAAACCTAACCCTTAACCCGAACCCTAAACCTAACCCTAACCCTAACCCGAACCCTAACCCCTAACCCTTACCCTAACCGTAACCCGAACACTAACCCGAACCCAAACCAGAACCCTAACCCTAACCCTAACCCTAAGCCTAACCCGAACACTAACACTAACCCGAACCCTAACCCCTAACCCTAACCCTAACCCTAACCCGAACCCTAACCCAAACCCCTAACACTAACCCTAACCCTAACCCGAACCCTAACCCTTAACCCGAACCCTAACCCTAACCCTAACCCCAACCCTAACCCGAACCCTAACCCCTAACCCTTACCCTAACCCTAACCCGAACACTAAACCGAACCCTAACCAGAACCCTAACCCTAACCCTAAGCCTAACCCGAACCCTAACCCAAACTCGAACCCTAACCCTAACCCGAACCCTAACCCTCACCCAAACCCTAACCCGAACCCGAACCCGAACCCGAACCCTAACGCTAACCCGAACCCTAAACCTAACCCGAACCCAAAACCTAACACTAACCCTAACCCTAACCCTAACACTAAACCGAACCCTAACCCTAACCCTAATTCTAACCCCGAACCTTAACCCTAACCATAACCCTAAACCTAACCCGAACACTAAACCTAACCTGAACCCGAACCCTAACCCTAACCCTAACCCTAACCCTAACCCTAACCTGAATCCTAACCCTAACTCCGAACCCTAACCCTAACCCTAACCCTAACCCGAACCCGAAACCCAACCCTAACCAGAACACTAACCCTAACTCGAACCCTAACCCTAACCCGAACCTGAACCCGAACCCTAACCCGAACCTTAACCCTAACCCTAAACCTAGCCCTAATCTTAACCCGAACCCTAACCCAAACCCTAACCCTAACACTAACCGTAACCCCGAACCCTAACCCTAACTCTAACCCTAACCCAAACCCTAACACTCACCCTAACCCGAACCCCTAACCCTAACCCTAACCTTAACCCGATCCCTAACCCGAACCCTAACCCTAAACCTAACCCGAACCCTAACCCTAACCCTAACCCAAACCCGAACCCTAACCCGAACCCAAACCCTAACCCGAACCCTAACCCTAACCCGAACCCTAAACCTAAACCTAACCCTAACCCTAACCGTGAACCCTAAACCTAACCCGAACCCGAAACCTAACCCGAACCCAAAACCTAACCCGAACCCTAACCCGAACCCGAACCCGAACCCTAACCCAAACCCTAACCCTAACCCGAACCCTAACCCTAGCCCTAATCCGAACCCTAACCCTAAACCGAACCCTAAGCCGAACACTAACCCGAACCCTAACCCTAACCCGAACCCTAACCCGAACCCTAACCCTAATCCTAACACCTAACCCTAACCCGAACCCTAACCCTAACCCAACCCTAACCCTAACCCGAACTCGAACCCTAACCCTAACCCTAACCCAAACCCGAACCCGAACCTGAACCTTAACCAGAACCCTAACCCTAACCCTAACCCTAACCTTAACCCTAACCCTAACCCGAACCCTAACACTCACACTAACCGTAATCCCGAACCCTAACCCTAACCCTAACCCGAACGCTAACCCTCACCCTAAACTTAACCCGAACCCTAACCCTAACCCTAACCCTAACCCGAACCCTAACCCTAACACTAATCCTAACCCCGAACCCTAACCCTAACCGTAACCCTAAACCTAACCCGAACCCTAAACCTAACCTGAACCCGAACCCTAACCCTAACCCTAACCCAAACCCGAACCCGAACCTGAACCTTAACCAGAACCCTAACCCTAACCCTAACCCGAACCCTAACCCTAAACCAAAACCGAACCCGAACCCTAACCCGAACCCGAACCCGAAACCGAACGCTAACCTGAACCTTAAACCTAACCCTAACCCTAACCCTAACCTTAACCCTAACCCTAACCCGAACCCTAATCCTAACCCTAACCGTAACCCCGAACCCTAACCCTAACCCTAACCCTAAACCGAACCCTAACCCGAACCCCTAACCCTAACCCTAACCCTAACCTGATCCCTAAAGCGAACCCTAACCCTAAACCTAACCCGAACCCTAACCCTAACCCTAACCCAAACCCGAACCCTAACCCAAACCCTAAACCTAACCCGAACCCTAACCCTAACCCGAACCCTAAACCTAACCCTAACCCTAACCCTAACCCCGAACCCTGATCCGAACCCGAACCCGAACCCTAACCCGAACCCGAAACCTAACCCGAATCCTAACCCGAACCCTAACCCGAACACGAACCCGAACCCTAACCCGAACCCTAAGCCTAACCCGAAACCTAACCCTGACCATAATCCGAACCCTAACCCTAACCCGAACGCTAAGCCGAACACTAACCCGAACCGTAACCCTAACCCGAACCCTAACCCGTACCCTAACCCTAACCCTAACACCTAACCCTAACCCGAACCCTAACCCTAACCCAACCCTAACCCGAACCCTAACCCGAACCCTAACACGAATGCTAACCCTCACCCTAACCCTAACCCGAACCCTAACCCTAACCCTAAACCTAACCCGAACCCTAACCCTAACCTTAACCCTAACCCCGAAACCTAACCCTAACTCTAACCCTAACCCTAACCCGAACCCTAACCCTAACCCGAACCCGAACCCTAACCCTAACCCAAACCCTAACCCTAACCCGAACCCTAACCCTAACCCTTAACCCTAACCCTTAACCCGAACCCTAACCCTAACCCGAACCCTAACCCGCTCCCGAACCCTAACCCGAACGCGAACCTTAACCCTTAACCCGAACCCGAACCCTAACCCTAACCCTAACCCTAATCCGAACCCTAACCCCTAACACTTACAATAACACTAACCCGAACCCTAACCCGAACAGTAACCCGAACACTAACCCTAACCCTAACCCTAACCCTAACCCGAACCCTAACCCTAACCCCTAACCCTAACCCTAACCCTAACCCGAACCCTAAACCGAACACTAACCCTAACCCTAACCCTAAGCATAACCCGAACACTAACACTAACCCGAACCCTAACCCCTAACCCTAACCCTAACCCTAACCCTAACCCGAACCCTAACCCTCACCCCTAACCCCAACCCTAATCCTAACCCGAACCCTAACCCTAACCTGAACCCTAACCCTAACGCTAACCCTAACCCGAACCCTAACCCTAACCCGAACCCGAACCCAAACCCTAACCCGAACCCTAACCCTAACCCGAACCCGAAAACTAACCCTAACCCGAGGCCTACCCCTAACCCGAACCCTAACCGGAACGCGAAACCTAACCCTTAACCCGAACCCTAAACCTAACCCTAACCCTAACCCGAACCCTAACCCCTAACCCTTACCCTAACCGTAACCCGAACACTAACCCGAACCCAAACCAGAACCCTAACCCTAACCCTAACCCTAAGCCTAACCCGAAAACTAACACTAACCCGAACCCTAACCCCTAACCCTAACCCTAACCCTAACCCGAACCCTAACCCTAACCCCTAAAACTAACCCTAACCCTAACCCGAACCCTAACCCTTAACCCGAACCCTAACCCTAACCCTAACCCCAACCCTAACCCGAACACTAACCCCTAACCCTTACCCTAACCCTAACCCGAACACTAAACCGAACCCTAACCCTCACCCAAACCATAACCCGAACCCGAACCCAAACCCGAACCCTAACGCTAACCCGAACCCTAAACCTAACCCGAACCCAAAACCTAACACTAACCCTAACCCTAACCCTAACTCTAACTCGAACCCTAACCCTAACCCGAACCCTAACCATAACCCGAAACCTAACCGAAACCCTAACCATAACCTGAACCCGAACCCTAACCCTAACCCGAAAACTAACCGTAACCCTAATCCTAAACCCTAACCCTCACCCGAACCCTAACCCTAACCCTGAACCTAACCCTAACCCGAACCCTAACCCGAACCCTAACCTGAAACCTAACCCTCACCCTAACCCTAACCCGAACCCTAACCCGAACCCTAACCCTAACCCTAACCTTAACACTAACCCTACCCCGAACCCTAACCCTAACACGAACCCTAACCCGAACCCTAAAATTAACCCGAACCCTAACCCTAACCCTAACCATAACACGAACCCTAACCCTAAACCAAACCCTAACCCAAACCCTAACCCTAACCCGAACTCGAACCCTAACCCTAAACGGAACCCTAACCATAACCCTATCCTAACACCTAACCCTCACCCTAACCCTAACCCGAACCCTAACCCTAACCCTAAACTTAACACTAACCCTAACCGGAACCCTAACCCTTACCCTAACCCTAACGCCGAACCCTAACCCTAGCCCTATCCCTAACCCGAAATCTAACCCTAACCCTAACCCGAACCCCTAACCCTAACCCTGACTCTAACCCGAACCCTAACCCGAACGCTAACCCTCACCCTAACCCTAATCCGAACCCTAACCCTAACCCTAACCCTAAACCTAAACCGAACCCTAGCCTTAACCCTAATCCTAACACCGAACCGTAACACTAACCCTAACCCTAAACCTAACCCGAACCCTAAACCTAACCCTAACCTGAACCCTAACCCTAACCCTAACCCTAACTCCGAACCCTAACCCTAACCCTAACCCTAACCCGAAACCGAACCCGAACCCTAAACAGAACCCTAACCCTAACCCGAACCCTAACCCTAACCCAAACCCGAACCCGTACCCTAACCCGACCCGAACCCGAACCCTAACCCGAACCTTAACCCTAACCCTAAACCTAACCCTAACCTTAACCCTAACCCTAACCCGAACCCTAACACTAACCCTAACTGTAACCCCGAAACCTAACCCTAACCCTAACCCGAACCCTAACCCTCACCCTAACACGAACCCCTAACCCTAAACCTAACCCTAACCCGATCCCTAACCCGAACACTAACCCTAAAACTAAACCGAACCCTAAACCTAACCCTGACCCAAACCCGAACCCTAACCCGAACCCTAACCCTACCCCAAACCCTAACCCTAACCCGAACCCTAAACTTAACCCTAACCCTAACCCAAACCCTAACCCTAACACTAACCGTAACCCCGAACCCTAACCCTAACCCTAACCCTAACCCAAACCCTAACACTCACCCTAACCCGAACCCCTAACCCTAACCCTAACCTTAACCCGATCCCTAACCCGAACCCTAACCCGAAACCTAACCCGAACCCTAACCCTAACCCTAACCCAAACCCGAACCCTAACCCGAACCCAAACCCTAACCTGAACCCTAACCCTAACCCGAACCCTAAACCTAAACCTAACCCTAACCCTAACCCTAACCGTGAACCCAAAACCTAACCCGAACCCGAACCCTAACCCGAACCCAAAACCTAACCCGAACCCTAACCCGAACCCGAACCCGAACCCTAACCCAAACCCTAACCCTAACCCGAACCCTAACCCTAGACCTAATCCGAACCCTAACCCTAAAACGAACCCTAAGCCGAACACTAAACCGAACCCTAACCCTAACCCGAACCCTAACCCGAACCCTAACCCTAATCCTAACACCTAACCCTAACCCGAACCCTAACCCTAACCCAAACCTAACCCGAACCCTAACCCGAACCCTAACCCTAACCCTAACCCGAACCCTAACCCTAACCCGAACCCTAACCCAAAACCTAATCCTAACCCTAACCCGAACCCTAACCCTAACGCGAACCCTAACCCTAACCCGAACCCTAAACCTAACCCGAACCCTAACCCAAACCCTAACCCTAACCCGAACCCGAACCCTAACCCTAACACGAACCCTAACCCTAACCCTAACCCTAACCCCTTACCCTCACCTGAAACCTAACCCTAACCCTAAACCTAACCCTAATCCGAACCCTAACCTGAACCCTAACCCGAAACCTAACCCTCACCCTAACCCTAACCCGAACCCTAACCCGAACCCTAACCCTAACCCTAACCTTAACCCTAACACTAACCCGAACCCTAACCCTGACCCAAACACTAACACCTAAACCTATGCCTATCCCTAACCCTAACCAGAACCCTAAATCTAACCCTACCTCCTAAACGTAACCCTAACCCAAACCCTAACCCTAACCCGAACCCTAACCCTAACCCGAACCCTAACCCGAACCCTAACCCGAACCCTAACCCGAACGCTAACCCTCACCCTAACCCTAACCCGAAGCCAAACCCTAACACTAACACTAACCCTAACCCTAACCCGAACCCTAACCCTAACCCTAACCCCGAACCCTAAATCTAACCCTAACCCTAACCCTAACCCGAACCCTAAACCTAACCCGAACCCGAACCCGAACCCGAACCCTAACTTGAACCTTAACCCTAACCCTAACCCTAATCCTAACCTTAACCCTAACCCTAACCCGAACCCTAACACTCACCCTAACCGTAATCCCGAACCCTAACCCTAACCCTAACCCGAACGCTAACCCTCACCCTAAACTTAACCCGAACCCTAACCCTAACCCTAACCCGAACCCTAACCCTAACACTAATCCTAACCCCGAACCCTAACCCTAACCGTAACCCTAACCTAACCCGAACCCTAAACCTAACCTGAACCCGAACCCTAACCCTAACCCTAACCCTAACCGTAAACCCGAACCCTAACCCTAACCCTAACCCAAACCCGAACCCGAACTTGAACCTTAACCAGAACCCTAACCCTAACCCTAACCCGAACCCTAACCCTAAACCAAAACCGAACCCGAACCCTAACCCGAACCCGAACCCGAAACCGAACCCTAACCTGAACCTTAAACCTAACCCTAACCCTAACCCTAACCTTAACCCTAACCCTAACCCGAACCCTAACCCTAACCCTAACCGTAACCCCGAACCCTAACCCTAACCCTAACCCTAACCCGAACCCTAACCCGAACCCCTAACCCTAACCCTAACCCTAACCTGATCCCTAAAGCGAACCCTAACCCTAAACCTAACCCGAACCCTAACCCTAACCCTAACCCAAACCCGAACCCTAACCCAAACCCTAAACCTAACCCGAACCCTAACCCTAACCCGAACCCTAAACCTAAACCTAACCCTAACCCTAACCCCGAAACCTGATCCGAACCCGAACCCGAACCCTAACCCGAACCCGAAACCTAACCCGAAACCTAACCCGAACCCTAACCCGAACACGAACCCGAACCCTAACCCGAACCCTAACCCTAACCCGAAACCTAACCCTGACCATAATCCGAACCCTAACCCTAACCCGAACGCTAAGCCGAACACTAACCCGAACCGTAACCCTAACCCGAACCCTATCCCGTACCCTAACCATAACCCTAACACCTAACCCTAACCCGAACCCTAACCCTACCCAACCCTAACCCGAACCCTAACCCGAACCCTAACACGAACGCTAACCCTCACCCTAACCCTAACCCGAACCCTAACCCTAACCCTAAACCTAACCCGAACCCTAACCCTAACCTTAACCCTAACCCCGAAACCTAACCCTAACTCTAACCCTAACCCTAACGCGAACCCTAACCCTAACCCGAACCCGAACCCTAACACTAACCCAAACCCTAACCCTAACCCGAACCCTAACCCTAACCCTTAACCCTAACCCTTAACCCGAACCCTAACCCTAACCCGAACCCTAACCCGCTCCCGAACCCTAACCCGAACGCGAACCTTAACCCTTAACCCGAACCCGAACCCTAACCCTAACCCTAATCCGAACCCTAACCCCTAACACTTACAATAACACTAACCCGAACCCTAACCCGAACAGTAACCCGAACACTAACCCTAACCCTAACCCTAACCCTAACCCGAACCCTAACCCTAACCCCTAACCCTAACCCTAACCCTAACCCGAACCCTAAACCGAACACTAACCCTAACCCTAACCCTAAGCATAACCCGAACACTAACACTAACCCGAACCCTAACCCCTAACCCTAACCCTAACCCTAACCCTAACCCGAACCCTAACCCTCACCCCTAACCCCAACCCTAAACCTAACCCGAACCCTAACCCTAACCTGAACCCTAACCCTAACGCTAACCCTAACCTGAACCCTAACCCTAACCCGAACCCGAACCCAAACCCTAACCCGAACCCTAACCCTAACCCGAACCCGAAAACTAACCCTAACCCGAGGCCTACCCCTAACCCGAACCCTAACCGGAACGCGAAACCTAACCCTTAACCCGAACCCTAAACCTAACCCTAACCCTAACCCGAACCCTAACCCCTAACCCTTACACTAACCGTAACCCGAACACTAACCCGAACCCAAACCAGAACCCTAACCCTAACCCTAACCCTAAGCCTAACCCGAACACTAACACTAACCCGAACCCTAACCCCTAACCCTAACCCTAACCCTAACCCGAACCCTAACCCTAACCCCTAAAACTAACCCTAACCCTAACCCGAACCCTAACCCTTAACCCGAACCCTAACCCTAACCCTAACCCCAACCCTAACCCGAACACTAACCCCTAACCCTTACCCTAACCCTAACCCGAACACTAAACCGAACCCTAACCAGAACCCTAACCCTAACCCTAACCCTAAGCCTAACCCGAACCCTAACCCTAACTCGAACCCTAACCCTAACCCGAACCCTAACCCTCACCCAAACCCTAAACCGAACCCGAACCCGAACCCGAACCCTAACGCTAACCCGAACCCTAAACCTAACCCGAACCCAAAACCTAACACTAACCCTAACCCTAACCCTAACCCTAACTCGAACCCTAACCCTAACCCGAACCCTAACCATAACCCGAACCCTAACCGAAACCCTAACCATAACCTGAACCCGAACCCTAACCCTAACCCGAAAACTAACCGTAACCCTAATCCTAAACCCTAACCCTCAGCCGAACCCTAACCCTAACCCTGAACCTAACCCTAACCCGAACCCTAACCCGAACCCTAACCCGAAACCTAACCCTCACCCTAAACCTAACCCGAACCCTAACCCGAACCCTAACCCTAACCCTAACCTTAACACTAACCCTAACCCGAACCCTAACCCTAACACGAACCCTAAACCTAACCCTAAAATTAACCCGAACCCTAACCCTAACCCTAACCATAACACGAACCCTAACCCTAAACCAAACCCTAACCCAAACCCTAACCCTAACCCGAACCCGAACCCTAACCCTAAACGGAACCCTAACCATAACCCTATCCTAACACCTAACCCTCACCCGAACCCTAACACTAACCCTGAACCTAACCCTAATCCGAACCCTAATCCACACCCTAACCCGAACCCTAACCCTCACCCTAACCCTAACCCGAACCCTAACCCTAACCCTATACTTAACACTAACCCTAACCCGAACCCTAACCCTTACCCTAACCCTAACGCCGAACCCTAACCCTAGCCCTATCCCTAACCCGAAACCTAACCCTAACCCTAACCCGAACCCCTAACCCTAACCCTGACTCTAACCCGAACCCTAACCCGAACGCTAACCCTCACCCTAACCCTAATCCGAACCCTAACCCTAACCCTAACCCTAACCATAAAACGAACCCTAGCCTTAACCCTAATCCTAACACCGAACCGTAACACTAACCCTAACCCTAAACCTAACCCGAACCCTAAACCTAACCCTAACCTGAACCCTAACCCTAACCCTAACCCTAACTCCGAACCCTAACCCTAACCCTAACCCTAAACCGAAACCGAACCCGAACCCTAAACAGAACCCTAACCCTAACCCGAACCCTAACCCTAACCCGAACCCGAACCCGTACCCTAACCCGACCCGAACCCGAACCCTAACCCGAACCTTAACCCTAACCCTAAACCTAACCCTAACCTTAACCCTAACCCTAACCCGAACCCTAACACTAACCCTAACTGTAACCCCGAAACCTAACCCTAACCCTAACCCGAACCCTAACCCTCACCCTAACACGAACCCCTAACCCTAACCCTAACCCTAACCCGATCCCTAACCCGAACACTAACCCTAACCCCTAACACTCACCCTAACCCTAACCCGAACGCTAACCCTTAACCCGAACCCTAACCCTAACCCTAAACCCAACCCTACCCCGAACCCTAACCCCTAACGCATAACCTAAACCTAACCCGAACACTAAACCGAACCCTAACCAGAACCCTAACCCTAACCCTAACCCTAAGCCTAACCCGAACCCTAACCCTAACTCGAACCCTAACCCTAACCCGAACCCTAACCCTCACCCAAACCCTAACCCGAACCCGAACCCTAACGCTAACCCGAACCCTAAACCTAACCCGAACCCAAACCCTAACACTAACCCTAAGCCTAACCCTAACCCTAACCCGAACCCTAACCATAACCCGAACCCTAACCCAAACCCTAACCATAACCTGAACCCGAACCCTAACCCTAACCCAAACCCTAACCGTAACCCTAATCCTAAACCCTAACCCTCACCCGAACCCTAACCCTAACCCTGAACCTAACCCTAACCCGAACCCTAACCCGAACCCTAACCCGAAACCTAACCTTCACCCTAACCCTAACCCGAACCCTAACCCGAACCCTAACCCTAACCCTAACCTTAAAAATAACCCTAACCCGAACCCTAACCCAACCCGAACCCTAACCCTAACCCTAAAATTAACCCACACCCTAACCCTAACCCTAACCATAACCCAAACCCTAACCCTAACCCGAACCCTAACCCAAACCCTAACCCTAACCCGAACCCGAACCCTAACCCTAACCCGAACCCTAACCGTAACCCTAATCCTAACACCTAACCCTCACCAGAACCCTAACCCTAACCCTGAACCTAACCCTAACCCGAACCCTAACGCTCACCCTAACCCGAACCCTAACCCTCACACTAACCCTCACCCTAACCCTAACCCGAACCCTAACCCTAACCCTAAACTTAACACTAACCCTAACCCGAACCCTAACCCTTACCCTAACCCTAACGCCGAACCCTAACCCTAGCCCTATCCCTAACCCGAAACCTAACCCTAAACCTAACCCGAACCCCTAACCCTAACCCTGACTCTAACCCGAACCCTAACCCGAACGCTAACCCTCACCCTAACCCTAATCCGAACCCTAACCCTAACCCTAACCCTAACCCTAACCCTAAACCGAACCCTAGCCCTAACCCTAATCCTAACACCGAACCGTAACCCTAACCCTAACTCTAAACCTAACCCGAAACCTAAACCTAACCTGATCCCGAACCCTAACCCTAACCCTAACCCTAACCCTAACCTGAACCCAAACCCTAACCCTAACCCTAACTCCGAACCCTAACCCTAACCCTAACCCTAAACCGAAACCGAACCCTAACCCTAACCAGAACCCTAACCCTAACCCAACCCTAACCCTAACCCAAACCCGAACCCGAACCCTAACCCTAACCCGAACCCTAACCCTAACCCGAACCCTAACCCTAACCCTAATCCGAACCCTAACCCTAACCCGAACCCTAAGCCGAACACTAACCCGAAACCTACCCCTAACCCGAACCCTAACCCGAACCCTAACCCTAACCCTAACACCTAACCCTAACCCGAACCCTAACCCTAACCCAACCCTAACCCGAACCCTATCCCGAACCCTAACCCGAACGCTAACCCTCAACCTAACCCTAACCCGAACCCTAACCCTAACCCTAAACCGAACGCTAAACCTCACCCTAACCCTAACCCGAACCCTAAACCTAACCCTAACCCTAACCCTCACCCTAACCCTTACCCTCACCCTAACACTAAACCTAACCCTAATCCGAACCCTAACCTGAACCCTAACCCGAACCCTAACCCTCACCCTAACCCTAACCCGAACCCTAACCCGAAACCTAACCCTAACCCTAACCTTAACCCTAACCCTAACCCGAACCCTAACCCTAACCCGAACCCTAACACCTAACCCTAAGCCTAACCCTAACCATAACCCGAACCCTAAATCTTACCCTACCTCCTAAACGTAACCCTAACCCTAACCCTAACCCTAACCCGAACCCTAACCCTAACCCGAACCCTAAACCGAACCCTAACCCGAAACCTAACCCGAACGCTAACCCTCTCCCGAACCCTAACCCGAACCCAAACCCTAACCCTAACCCTAACCCTAACCCTAACCCTAACCCGAACCCTAACCCTAAACCTAACCCCGAACCCTAACCCTAACCCTAACACTAACCCGAACCCTATCCCTAACCCGAACCCGAACCCGAACCCTAACCCGAACCTTAACGCTAACCCTAACCCTAACACTAACCTTAACCCTAACCCTAACCCGAACCCTAACCCTAACCCTAACCGTAACCCCGAACCCTAACCCTAACCCTAACACTAACCCGAACGCTAACCCTCACCCTAAACTTAACCCGAACCCTAACCCTAACCCTAACCCTAACCCGAACCCTAACCCTAACACTAATCCTAACCCCGATCCCTAACACTAACCGTAAACCTAAACCTAACCCGAACCCTAAACCTAACCTGAACCCGAACCCTAACCCTAACCCTAACCCTAACCCTAACCGTAACACCGAACCCTAAACCTAACCCTAACCCTAACCCGAAACCGAACCCGAACCCTAACCAGAACCCTAACCCTAACACGAACCCTAACCCTAAACCAAAACCGAACCCGAACCCTAACCCGAACCCGAACCCTCACCCGAACTTTAAACCTAACCCTAACCCTAACCCTAACCCTAACCCGAACCCTAACCCTAACCCTAACCCTAACCGTAACCCCGAACCCTAACCCTAACCCTAACCCTAACCCGAACCCTAACCCGAACCCTAACCCTAAACCTAACCCGAACCCGAACCCTACCCTAACCCTAACCCTAACCCGAACGGTAACCCTAACCCTAATCCCTAACCCTAACCCTAACCCGAACCCTAACCCTCACCCTAACCCGAACCCCTAACCCTAACCCTAACCCGATCCCTAACCCGAACACTAACCCTAAACCTAACCCGAACCCTAAACCTAACCCTAACCCAAACCCGAACCCTAACCCTACCCCGAACCCTAACCCTAACCCGAACCCTAAACCTAACCCTAACCCTAACACTAACCCTAACCCCGAACCCTAACCCTAACCCGAAACCGTCCCTAGCCCGAACCGAAAACCTGACCCGAACCCTAACCCGAACCCGAACCCGAACCCTAACCCGAACCCTAACCCTAACCCGAACCCTAACCCTAACCCTAATCCAAACCCTAACCCTAACCCTAACCCTAACCCTAACCCGAACCCTAACCCTAACCCTCACCCTAACCCTTACCCTCACCCTAACACTAAACCTAACCCTAATCCGAACCTTAAACTGAACCTTAACCCGAACCCTAACCCTCACCCTAACCCTAACCCGAACCCTAACCCGAACCCTAACCCTAACCCTAACCTTAACCCTAACCCTAACCCGAACCCTAACCCTAACCCGAACCCTAACACCTAACCCTAAGCCTAACCCTAACCCTAACCCGAACCCTAAATCTAACCCTACCTCCTAAACGTAACCCTAACCCTAAACCTAACCCTAACCCGAACCCTAACCCTAACCCGAACCCTAAACCGAACCCTAACCCGAAACCTAACACGAACGCTAACCCTCTCCCTAACCCGAACCCAAACCCTAACCCTAACCCTAACCCTAACCCTAACCCGAACCCTAACCCTAAACCTAACCCCGAACCCTAACCCTAACCCTAACACTAACCCGAACCCTATCCCTAACCCGAACCCGAACCCGAACCCTAACCCGAACCTTAACGCTAACCCTAACCCTAACACTAACCTTAACCCTAACCCTAACCCGAACCCTAACCCTAACCCTAACCGTAACCCCGAACCCTAACCCTAACCCTAACACTAACCCGAACGCTAACCCTCACCCTAACCTTAACCCGAACCCTAACCCTAACCCTAACCCTAACCCGAACCCTAACCCTAACACTAATCCTAACCCCGATCCCTAACCCTAACCGTAAACCTAAACCTAACCCGAACCCTAAACCTAACCTGAACCCGAACCCTAACCCTAACTCTAACCCTAACCCTAACCGTAACCCCGAACCCTAAACCTAACCCTAACCCTAACCCGAACCCGAACCCGAACCCTAACCAGAACCCTAACCCTAACACGAACCCTAACCCTAAACCAAAACCGAACCCGAACCCTAACCCGAACCCGAACCCGAACCCTAACCCGAACTTTAACCCTAACCCTAACCCTAACCCTAACCCTAACCCTAACCCTAACCCGAACCCTAACCCTAACCCTAACCCTAACCGTAACCCCGAACCCTAACCCTAACCCTAACCCTAACCCGAACCCTAACCCGAACCCTAACCCTAACCCGAACCCTAACACCTAACCCTAAGCCTAACCCTAACCATAACCCGAACCCTAAATCTTACCCTACCTCCTAAACGTAACCCTAACCCTAACCCTAACCCTAACCCGAACCCTAACCCTAACCCGAACCCTAAACCGAACCCTAACCCGAAACCTAACCCGAACGCTAACCCTCTCCCTAACCCTAACCCGAACCCAAACCCTAACCCTAACCCTAACCCTAACCCTAACCCGAATCCTAACCCTAAACCTAACCCCGAACCCTAACCCTAACCCTAACCCGAACCCTATCCCTAACCCGAACCCGAACCCGAACCCTAACCCGAAACTTAACGCTAACCCTAACCCTAACACTAACCTTAACCCTAACCCTAACCCGAACCCTAACCCTAACCCTAACCGTAACCCCGAACCCTAACCCGAAACTTAACGCTAACCCTAACCCTAACACTAACCTTAACCCTAACCCTAACCCGAACCCTAATCCTAACCCTAACCCTAACCGTAACCCCGAACCCTAACCCTAACCCTAACCCTAACCCGAACCATAACCCGAACCCTAACCCTAACCCGAACCCTAACACCTAACCCTAAGCCAAACCCTAACCATAACCCGAACCCTAAATCTTACCCTACCTCCTAAACGTAACCCTAACCCTAACCCTAACCCTAACCCTAACCGTAACACCGAACCCTAAACCTAACCCTAACCCTAACCCGAAACCGAACCCGAACCCTAACCAGAACCCTAACACTAACACGAACCCTAACCCTAAACCAAAACCGAACCCGAACCCTAACCCGAACCCGAACCCGAACCCTAACCCGAACTTTAAACCTACCCCTAACCCTAACCCTAACCCTAACCCTAACCCGAACCCTAACCCTAACCCTAACCCTAACCGTAACCCCGAACCCTAACCCTAACCCTAACCCTAACCCGAACCCTAACCCGAACCCTAACCCTAAACCTAACCCGAACCCGAACCCTACCCTAACCCTAACCCTAACCCTAACCCGAACGGTAACCCTAACCCTAATCCCTAACCCTAACCCTAACCCGAACCCTAACCCTCACCCTAACCCGAACCCCTAACCCTAACCCTAACCCGATCCCTAACCCGAACACTAACCCTAAACCTAACCCGAACCCTAAACCTAACCCTAACCCAAACCCGAACCCTAACCCTACCCCGAACCCTAACCCTAACCCGAACCCTAAACCTAACCCTAACCCTAACACTAACCCTAACCCCGAACCCTAACCCTAACCCGAAACCGAACCCTAGCCCGAACCCAAAACCTGACCCGAACCCTAACCCGAACCCGAACCCGAACCCTAACCCGAACCCTAACCCTAACCCGAACCCTAACCCTAACCCTAATCCAAACCCTAACCCTAACCCTAACCCTAACCCGAACCCTAACCCTAACCCTCACCCTAACCCTTACCCTCACCCTAACACTAAACCTAACCCTAATCCGAACCCTAACCTGAACCCTAACCCGAAACCTAACCCTCACCCTAACCCTAACCCGAACCCTAAACCGAACCCTAACCCTAACCCTAACCTTAACCCTAACCCTAACCCGAACCCTAACCCTAACCCGAACCCTAACACCTAACCCTAAGCCTAACCCTAACCCTAACCCGAACCCTAAATCTAACCCTACCTCCTAAACGTAACCCTAACCCTAACCCTAACCCTAACCCGAACCCTAAACCTAACCCGAACCCTAAACCGAACCCTAACCCGAAACCTAACCCGAACGCTAACCCTCTCCCTAACCCTAACCCGAACCCAAACCCTAACCCTTACCCTAACCCTAACCCTAACCCGAACCCTAACCCTAAACCTAACCCCGAACCCTAACCCTAACCCTAACCCTAACCCGAACCCTATCCCTAACCCGAACCCGAACCCGAACCCTAACCCGAACCTTAACGCTAACCCTTACCCTAACACTAACCTTAACCCTAACCCTAAACCGAACCCTAACCCTAACCCTAACCGTAACCCCGAACCCTAACCCTAACCCTAACACTAACCCGAACGCTAACCCTCACCCTAACCTTAACCCGAACCCTAACCCTAACCCTAACCCTAACCCGAACCCTAACCCTAACACTAATCCTAACCCCGATCCCTAACCCTAACCATAAACCTAAACCTAACCCGAACCCTAAACCTAACCTGAACCCGAATCCTAACCCTAACCCTAACCCTAACCCTAACCGTAACCCCGAACCCTAAACCTAACCCTAACCCTAACCCGAACCCGAACCCGAACCCTAACCAGAACCCTAACCCTAACACGAACCCTAACCCTAAACCAAAACCGAACCCGAACCCTAACCCGAACCCGAACCCGAACCCTAACCCGAACTTTAACCCTAACCCTAACCCTAACCCTAACCTTAACCCTAACCCTAACCCGAACCCTAACCCTAACCCTAACCCTAACTGTAACCCCGAACCCTAACCCTAACCCTAACCCTAACCCGAACCCTAACCCGAACCCTAACCCTAACCCCTAACCCTAACCCTAACCCTAACCTGATCCCTAATCCGAACCCTAACCCTAAACCTAAACCGAACCCTAACCCGAACCCGAACCCGAACCCGAAAACGAAACCTAACCCGAACCCTAACCCGAACCCTAACCCTAACCCGAAACCTAACCCTAACCATAATCCGAAACCTAACCCTAACCCGAAACCTAAGCCGAAAACTAACCCGAACCGTAACCCTAACCCGAAACCTAACCCTAACCCAACCCTAACCCGAACCCTAACCCGAACCCTAACACGAACGCTAACCCTCACCCTAACCCTAACCCGAACCCTAACCCTAACACTAAACCTAACCCTAACCCGAACCCTAACCCTAAACCTAACCCCGAAACCTAACCCTAACCCTAACCCTAACCCGAACCCTAACCCTAACCCGAACCTGAACCCTAACCCTAACCCTAACCCTAACCCTAAACCGAACCCTAACCCTAACACTTAACCCTAACACTTAACCCGAACCCTAACCTAACCCGAACCCTAACCCGATCCCGAACCCTAACCCGAACGCGAACCGTATCCCTTAACCCGAACCCGAACCCTAACCCTAACCCTAACCCTAATCCGAACACTAACCCCTAACACTTACCCTAACCCTAACCCGAACCCTAACCCGAAACCTAACCCGAACCCTAACCCTAACCCTAACCCTAAGCCTAACCCGAACACTAACCTTAACCCGAACACTAACCACTAACCCTAACCCTAACCCTAACCCTAACCCTAACTCTAACCCGAACCCTAACCCCTAACCCTAACCCTAACCCTAACCCGAACCCTAACCCGAACCCTAACCCGAACCCTAACCCTAACCCTAACCCTAACCCTAACCCGAACCCTAACCCTAACCCGAACCCTAACACCTAAACCTAACCCTAACCCTAACCCGAACCCTAACCCTAACCCTAACTCTAAGCCTAACCCGAACACTAACATTAACCCGAACACTAAGCCCTAACCCTAACCCTAACCCTAACCCTAACCCTAACCCTAACCCGAACACTAACCCTAACCCTAACCCTAATCCGAACCCTAACCCTAACCCAAACCCTAACCCGAACCCTAACCCTAACCCGAACCCGAACCCTAACCCTAACCCGAACCCTAACCCTACCCGAACCCTAACCCTAACACTAACCCTAACCTGAACCCGAACCCTAAACCTAACCCGAACCCAAACCCTAACCCGAACCCGAACCCTAACCCTAACACTAACCCTAAACCGAACCCGAACCCTAACCCTAACCCTAACCCTAACACTAACCCTAACCCTAACCCGAACCCTAACCCGAACCCGAACCCTAACCCTAACCCTAACTCTAACCCTATTCCGAACCCTAACCCCTAACACTTACAATAACACTAACACGAACCCTAACCCGAACCCTAACCCGAACACTAACCCTAACCCTAACCCTAACCCTAACCCGAACCCTAACCCTAACACCTAACCCTAACCCTAACACTAACCCGAACACTAACCCTAACCCTAACCCTAAGCCTAACCCGAACACTAACACTCACCCGAACCCTAACCCCTAACCCTAACCCTAACCCTAACCCTAACCCGAACCCTAACCCTCACCCCTAACCCTAACCCTAACCCTAACCCGAACCCTAACCCTAACCTGAACCCTAACCCTAACGCTAACCCTAACCCGAACCCTAACCCTAACCCGAACCCGAACCCAAACCCTAACCCGAAACCTAACCCTAACCCGAACCCGAAAACTAACCCTAACCCGAAGCCTAACCCTAACCCGAACCCTAACCCGAACGCGAACCCTAACCCTTAACCCGAACCCTAACCCTAAGCCTAACCCTAACCCGAACCCTAACTCCTAACCCTTACCCTAACCGTAACCTGAACACTACCCCGAACCCTAACCAGAACCCTAACACTAAGCCTAACCCGAACACTAACCCTAACCCGAACCCTAACCCCTAACCCTAACCCTAACCCTAACCCGAACCCTAACCCTAACCCCTAACACTAACCCTAACCCTAACCCGAACACTAACCCTTAACCCGAACCCTAACCCTAACCCTAACCCCAACCCTAACCCGAAACCTAACCCCTAACCCTTACCCTAACCCTAACCCGAACACTAAACCGAACCCTAACCAGAAACCTAACCCTAACCCTAACCCTAAGCCTAACCTGAACCCTAACCCTAACTCGAACCCTAACCCTAACCCGAACCCTAACCCTCACCCAAACCCTAACCCGAACCCGAACCCGAACCCGAACCCTAACGCTAACCCGAACCCTAAACCTAACCCGAACCCAAACCCTAACACTAACCCTAACCCTAACCCTAACCCTAACCCGAACCCTAACCCTAACCCGAACCCTAACCATAACTCGAACCCTAACCCAAACCCTAACCATAACCTGAACCCGAACCCTACCCCTAACCCGAAACCTAACCGTAACCCTAATCCTAAACCGTAACCCTCACCCGAACCCTAACCCTAACCCTGAACCTAATCCTAACCCGAACCCTAACCCGAACCCTAACCCGAAACCTAACCCTCACCCTAACCCTAACCCGAACCCTAACCCGAACCCTAACCCTAACACTAACCTTAACACTAACCCTAACCCGAACCCTAACCCAACCCGAACCCTAACCCTAACCCTAAAATTAACCCGAACCCTAACCCTAACCCTAACCATAACCCGAACCCTAACCCTAACCCGAACCCTAACCCAAACCCTAACCCTAACCCGAACCCGAACCCTAACCGTAACCCGCACCCTAACCGTAACCCTAATCCTAACACCTAACCCTCACCCGAACCCTAACCCTAACCCTGAACCTAACCCTAACCCGAACCCTAACGCTCACCCTAACCCGAACACTAACCCTCACCCTAACCCTAACCCGAACCCTAACCCGAACCCTAACCCTAACACTAAACTTAACACTAACCCTAACCCGAACCCTAACCCTTACGCTAACCCTAACGCCGAACCCTAACCCTAGCCCTATCCCTAACCCGAAACCTAACCCTAAACCTAACCCGAACCCCTAACCCTAACCCTGACTCTAACCCGAATCCTAACCCGAACGCTAACCCTCACCCTAACCCTAATCCGAACCCTAACCCTAACCCTAACCCTAACCCTAAACCGAACCCTAGCCCTAACCCTAATCCTTTTTTTTTTTTTTTTTTTTTTTTTTTTAAATTTTTATTTATTTATGATAGTCATCACAGAGAGAGAGAGAGAGAGAGGCAGAGACACAGGCAGAGGGAGAAGCAGGCTCCATGCACCGGGAGCCCGACGTGGGATTCGATCCCGGGTCTCCAGGATCGCGCCCTGGGCCAAAGGCAGGCGCCAAACCGCTGCGCCACCCAGGGATCCCCCTAACCCTAATCCTAACACCGAACCGTAACCCTAACCCTAACCCTAAACCTAACCCGAACCCTAAACCTAACCTGATCCCGAACCCTAACCCTAACCCTAACCCTAACCTGAACCCTAACCCTAACCCTAACCCTAACTCCGAACCCTAACCCTAACCCTAACCCTAACCCGAAACCGAACCCTAACCCTAACCAGAACCCTAAACCTAACCCGAACCCTAACCCTAACCCAAACCCGAACCCGAACCCTAACCCGAACCCGAACCCGAACCCTAACCCGAACCTTAACCCTAACCCTAAACCTAATCCTAACCTTAACCCTAACCCTAACCCGAACCCTAACCCTAACCCTAACTGTAACCCCGAACCCTAACCCTAACCCTAACCCTAACCCGAACCCTAACCCTCACACTAACCCGAACCCCTAACCCGAACCCTAACCCTAACCCGATCCCTAACCCGAACACTAACCCTAAACCTAACCCGAACCCTAAACCTAACCCTAACCCAAACCCGAACCCTAACCCGAACCCTAACCCGAACCCGAACCCGAACCCTAACCCGAACCCTAACCCTAACCCGAACCCTAACCCTAACCCTAATCCGAACCCCAACCCTAACCCGAACCCTAAGCCGAACACTAACCCGAACCCTAACCCTAACCCTAACCCTAACCCGAAACCGAACCCTAACCCGAACCCTAACCCGAACCCGAACCCGAACCCGAAACCTAACCCGAACCCTAACCCTAACCCGAAACCTAACCCGAACCCTAACCCTAACCCTAACACCTAACCCTAACCTGAACCCTAACCCTAACCCAACCCTAACCCGAACCCTATCCCGAACTCTAACCAGAACGCTAACCCTCACCCTAACCCTAACCCGAACCCTAACCCGAACACTAACCCGAACGCTAACCCTCACCCTAAACCTAACCCGAACCCTAACCCTAACCCTAACCCTAACCCTAACCCTAACCCGAACCCTAACCCTAACCCTCACCCTAACCCTTACCCTCACCCTAACCCTAAACCTAACCATAATCCGAACCCAACCTGAACCCTAACCCGAACCCTAACCCTCACCCTAACCCTCACCCTAACCCAAACCCGAACCCTAACCCTAACACTAAACCTAACCCTAACCCGAACCCTAACCCTAAACCTAACCCCGAAACCTAACCCTAACCCTAACCCTAACCCTAACCCGAACCCTAACCCTAACCCGAACCTGAACCCTAACCCTAACCCTAACCCTAACCCTAAACCGAACCCTAACCCTAACACTTAACCCTAACACTTAACCCGAACCCTAACCTAACCCGAACCCTAACCCGATCCCGAACCCTAACCCGAACGCGAACCGTATCCCTTAACCCGAACCCGAACCCTAACCCTAACCCTAACCCTAATCCGAACAATAACCCCTAACACTTACCCTAACCCTAACCCGAACCCTAAACCGAAACCTAACCCGAACCCTAACCCTAACCCTAACCCTAAGCCTAACCCGAACACTAACCTTAACCCGAACACTAACCCCTAACCCTAACCCTAACCCTAACCCTAACCCTAACTCTAACCCGAACCCTAACCCCTAACCCTAACCCTAACCCTAACCCGAACCCTAACCCGAACCCTAACCCGAACCCTAACCCTAACCCTAACCCTAACCCTAACCCTAACCCGAACCCTAACCCTAACCCGAACCCTAACACCTAAACCTAACCCTAACCCTAACCCGAACCCTAACCCTAACCCTAACTCTAAGCCTAACCCGAACACTAACATTAACCCGAACACTAAGCCCTAACCCTAACCCTAACCCTAACCCTAACCCTAACCCTAACCCGAACACTAACCCTAACCCTAACCCTAATCCGAACCCTAACCCTAACCCAAACCCTAACCCGAACCCTAACCCTAAACCGAACCCGAACCCTAACCCTAACCCGAACCCTAACCCTACCCGAACCCTAACCCTAACACTAACCCTAACCTGAACCCGAACCCTAAACCTAACCCGAACCCAAACCCTAACCCGAACCCGAACCCTAACCCTAACACTAACCCTAAACCGAACCCGAACCCTAACCCTAACCCTAACCCTAACACTAACCCTAACCCTAACCCGAACCCTAACCCGAACCCGAACCCTAACCCTAACCCTAACTCTAACCCTATTCCGAACCCTAACCCCTAACACTTACAATAACACTAACACGAACCCTAACCCGAACCCTAACCCGAACACTAACCCTAACCCTAACCCTAACCCTAACCCGAACCCTAACCCTAACACCTAACCCTAACCCTAACACTAACCCGAACACTAACCCTAACCCTAACCCTAAGCCTAACCCGAACACTAACACTCACCCGAACCCTAACCCCTAACCCTAACCCTAACCCTAACCCTAACCCGAACCCTAACCCTCACCCCTAACCCTAACCCTAACCCTAACCCGAACCCTAACCCTAACCTGAACCCTAACCCTAACGCTAACCCTAACCCGAACCCTAACCCTAACCCGAACCCGAACCCAAACCCTAACCCGAAACCTAACCCTAACCCGAACCCGAAAACTAACCCTAACCCGAAGCCTAACCCTAACCCGAACCCTAACCCGAACGCGAACCCTAACCCTTAACCCGAACCCTAACCCTAAGCCTAACCCTAACCCGAACCCTAACTCCTAACCCTTACCCTAACCGTAACCTGAACACTACCCCGAACCCTAACCAGAACCCTAACACTAAGCCTAACCCGAACACTAACCCTAACCCGAACCCTAACCCCTAACCCTAACCCTAACCCTAACCCGAACCCTAACCCTAACCCCTAACACTAACCCTAACCCTAACCCGAACACTAACCCTTAACCCGAACCCTAACCCTAACCCTAACCCCAACCCTAACCCGAAACCTAACCCCTAACCCTTACCCTAACCCTAACCCGAACACTAAACCGAACCCTAACCAGAAACCTAACCCTAACCCTAACCCTAAGCCTAACCTGAACCCTAACCCTAACTCGAACCCTAACCCTAACCCGAACCCTAACCCTCACCCAAACCCTAACCCGAACCCGAACCCGAACCCGAACCCTAACGCTAACCCGAACCCTAAACCTAACCCGAACCCAAACCCTAACACTAACCCTAACCCTAACCCTAACCCTAACCCGAACCCTAACCCTAACCCGAACCCTAACCATAACTCGAACCCTAACCCAAACCCTAACCATAACCTGAACCCGAACCCTACCCCTAACCCGAAACCTAACCGTAACCCTAATCCTAAACCGTAACCCTCACCCGAACCCTAACCCTAACCCTGAACCTAATCCTAACCCGAACCCTAACCCGAACCCTAACCCGAAACCTAACCCTCACCCTAACCCTAACCCGAACCCTAACCCGAACCCTAACCCTAACACTAACCTTAACACTAACCCTAACCCGAACCCTAACCCAACCCGAACCCTAACCCTAACCCTAAAATTAACCCGAACCCTAACCCTAACCCTAACCATAACCCGAACCCTAACCCTAACCCGAACCCTAACCCAAACCCTAACCCTAACCCGAACCCGAACCCTAACCGTAACCCGCACCCTAACCGTAACCCTAATCCTAACACCTAACCCTCACCCGAACCCTAACCCTAACCCTGAACCTAACCCTAACCCGAACCCTAACGCTCACCCTAACCCTAACACTAACCCTCACCCTAACCCTAACCCGAACCCTAACCCGAACCCTAACCCTAACACTAAACTTAACACTAACCCTAACCCGAACCCTAACCCTTACGCTAACCCTAACGCCGAACCCTAACCCTAGCCCTATCCCTAACCCGAAACCTAACCCTAAACCTAACCCGAACCCCTAACCCTAACCCTGACTCTAACCCGAATCCTAACCCGAACGCTAACCCTCACCCTAACCCTAATCCGAACCCTAACCCTAACCCTAACCCTAACCCTAAACCGAACCCTAGCCCTAACCCTAATCCTTTTTTTTTTTTTTTTTTTTTTTTTTTTTTTTTTTTTTTTTTTTTTTTTTTTTTAAATTTTTATTTATTTATGATAGTCATCACAGAGAGAGAGAGAGAGAGAGGCAGAGACACAGGCAGAGGGAGAAGCAGGCTCCATGCACCGGGAGCCCAACGTGGGATTCGATCCCGGGTCTCCAGGATCGCGCCCTGGGCCAAAGGCAGGCGCCAAACCGCTGCGCCACCCAGGGATCCCCCTAACCCTAATCCTAACACCGAACCGTAACCCTACCCTAACCCTAAACCTAACCCGAACCCTAAACCTAACCTGATCCCGAACCCTAACCTAACCCTAACCCTAACCTGAACCCTAACCCTAACCCTAACCCTAACTCCGAACCCTAACCCTAACCCTAACCCTAACCCGAAACCGAACCCTAACCCTAACCAGAACCCTAAACCTAACCCGAACCCTAACCCTAACCCAAACCCGAACCCGAACCCTAACCCGAACCCGAACCCGAACCCTAACCCGAACCTTAACCCTAACCCTAAACCTAATCCTAACCTTAACCCTAACCCTAACCCGAACCCTAACCCTAACCCTAACTGTAACCCCGAACCCTAACCCTAACCCTAACCCTAACCCGAACCCTAACCCTCACACTAACCCGAACCCCTAACCCGAACCCTAACCCTAACCCGATCCCTAACCCGAACACTAACCCTAAACCTAACCCGAACCCTAAACCTAACCCTAACCCAAACCCGAACCCTAACCCGAACCCTAACCCAACCCTAACCCGAACCCTATCCCGAACTCTAACCAGAACGCTAACCCTCACCCTAACCCTAACCCGAACCCTAACCCGAACACTAACCCGAACGCTAACCCTCACCCTAAACCTAACCCGAACCCTAACCCTAACCCTAACCCTAACCCTAACCCTAACCCGAACCCTAACCCTAACCCTCACCCTAACCCTTACACTCACCCTAACCCTAAACCTAACCAAAATCCGAACCCAACCTGAACCCTAACCCGAACACTAACCCTCACCCTAACCCTAACCCGAACCCTAACCCGAACCCTAAACCTAACCCTAACCTTAACCCTAACCCTAACCCGAACCCTAACCCTAACCCGAACCCGAACACCTAACCCTAAGCCTAAACCTAACCCTAACCCGAACACTAAATCTAACCCTACCTCCTAAACGTAACCCTAACCCTAACCCTAACCCTAACCCTAACCCGAACCCTAACCCTAACCCGAACCCTAACCCGAACCCTAACCCGAACCCTAACCCGAACGCTAACCCTCTCCCTAACCCTAACCCGAACCCAAACCCTAACCCTAACCCTAACCCTAACCCTAACCCTAACCCGAACCCTAACCCTAACCCTAACCCTAACCCTAAACCGAACCCTAGCCCTAACCCTAATCCTAACACCGAACCGTAACCCTAACCCTAACCCTAAACCTAACCCGAACCCTAAACCTA
Organism: Urocyon cinereoargenteus; assembly: GCA_032313775.1. NCBI lineage: Eukaryota > Metazoa > Chordata > Mammalia > Carnivora > Canidae > Urocyon > Urocyon cinereoargenteus. The sequence continues at coordinate 1,258,612 of JAVLSZ010000001.1, read as the reverse complement.
ACCTGATCCCGAACCCTATCCCTAACCCTAACCCTAACCTGAACCCTAACCCTAACCCTAACCCTAACTCCGAACCCTAACCCTAACCCTAACCCTAAAACGAAACCGAACCCTAACCCTAACCAGAACCCTAAACCTAACCCGAACCCTAACCCTAACCCAAACCCGAACCCGAACCCTAACCCTAACCCGAACCCGAACCCTAACCCGAACCTTAACCCTAACCCTAAACCTAATCCTAACCTTAACCCTAACCCTAACCCGAACCCTAACCCTAACCCTAACTGTAACCCCGAACCCTAACCCTAACCCTAACCCTAACCCGAACCCTAACCCTCACACTAACCCGAACCCCTAACCCGAACCCTAACCCTAACCCGATCCCTAACCCGAACACTAACCCTAAACCTAACCCGAACCCTAAACCTAACCCTAACCCAAACCCGAACCCTAACCCGAACCCTAACCCGAACCCGAACCCGAACCCTAACCCGAACCCTAACCCTAACCCGAACCCTAACCCTAACCCTAATCCGAACCCTAACCCTAACCCGAACCCTAAGCCGAACACTAACCCGAACCCTAACCCTAACCCTAACCCTAACCCGAACCCTAACCCGAACCCTAACCCGAACCCGAACCCGAACCCGAACCCTAACCCGAACCTTAACCCTAACCCGAAACCTAACACGAACCCTAACCCTAACCCTAACACCTAACCCTAACCTGAACCCTAACCCTAACCCAACCCTAACCCGAACCCTATCCCGAACTCTAACCAGAACGCTAACCCTCACCCTAACCCTAACCCGAACCCTAACCCTAACACTAACCCGAACGCTAACCCTCACCCTAAACCTAACACGAACCCTAACCCTAACCTAACCCTAACCCTAACCCGAACCCTAACCCGAACCCTAACCCTAACCCTCACCCTAACCCTTACCCTCACCCTAACCCTAAACCTAACCCTAATCCGAACCCAACCTGAACCCTAACCCGAACCCTAACCCTCACCCTAACCCTAACCCGAACCCTAACCCGAACCCTAAACCTAACCCTAACCTTAACCCTAACCCTAACCCGAACCCTAACCCTAACCCGAACCCGAACACCTAACCCTAAGCCTAAACCTAACCCTAACCCGAACACTAAATCTAACCCTACCTCCTAAACGTAACCCTAACCCTAACCCTAACCCTAACCCTAACCCGAACCCTAACCCTAACCCGAACCCTAACCCGAACCCTAACCCGAACCCTAACCCGAACGCTAACCCTCTCCCTAACCCTAACCCGAACCCAAACCCTAACCCTAACCCTAACCCTAACCCTAACCCGAACCCTAACCCTAACCCTAACCTTAACCCGAACCCTAACCCTAAACCTAAACCTAACCCTAACCCGAACCCTAACCCTAACACTAATCCTAACCCCGATCCCTAACCCTAACCGTAACCCTAAACCTAACCTGAACCCGAACCCTAACCCTAACCCTAAACCTAACCATAACCCCGAACCCTAAACCTAAACCTAACCCTAACCCGAACCCGAACCCGAACCCTAACCAGATTCCTAACCCTAACCCGAACCCTAACCCTAAACCAAAACCGAACCCGAACCCTAACCTGAACCCGAACCCTAACCCTAACCCGAACCCTAACCCAAACCCTAACCCTAACCCGAACCCGAACCCTAACCCTAACCCGAACCCTAACCGTAACCCTAATCCTAACACCTAACCCTCACCCGAACCCTAACACTAACCCTGAACCTAACCCTAACCCGAACCCTAACGCTCACCCTAACCCGAACCCTAACCCTCACCCTAACCCTAACCCGAACCCTAACCCGAACCCTAACCCTAACCCTAAACTTAACACTAACCCTAACCCGAACCCTAACCCTTACCCTAACCCTAACGCCGAACCCTAACCCTAGCCCTATCCCTAACCCGAAACCTAACCCTAACCCTAACCAGAACCCCTAACCCTAACCCTGACTCTAACCCGATCCCTAACCCGAACGCTAACCCTCACCCTAACCCTAATCCGAACCTTAACCCTAACCCTAACCCTAACCCTAAACCGAACCCTAGCCCTAACCCTAATCCTATCACCGAACCGTAACCCTAACCCTAACCCTAAACCTAACCCGAACCCTAACCCTAACCTGATCCCGAACCCTAACCCTAACCCTAACCCTAACCTGAACCCTAACCCTAACCCTAACCCTAACTCCGAAACCTAACCCTAACCCTAACCCTAACCCGAAACCGAACCCTAACCCTAACCAGAACCCTAACCCTAACCCGAACCCTAACCCTAACCAAAACCCGAACCCGAACCCTAACCCTAACCCTAACCCGAACCCTAACCCTAAACCGAACCCTAACCCGAACCCTAACCCTAACCCTAACCCGAACCCTAAACCTAACTCAAACCCGAACCCTAACCCAAAACCTAACACTACCCCGAATCCTAACCCAAACCCGAACCCTAAACCTAAACCTAACCCTAACCCTAACCCTAACCCTAACCCTAACCCCGAACCCTAACCCTAACCCGAACCCGAACCCTAACCCGAACCCAAAACCTAAACCGAACCCTAACCCGAACCCGAACCCTAACCCGAACCCTAACCCTAACCCGAACCCTAACCCTCACCCTAATCCGAACCCTAACCCTAACCCGAACCCTAAGCCGAACACTAACCCGAACCCTAACCCTAACCCGAACCCTAACCCGAACCCAAACCCTAACCCTAACACCTAACCCTAACCCGAAACCTAACCCTAACCCAACCCTAACACGAACCCTATCCCGAACCCTAACCCGAACGCTAACCCTCACCCTAACCCTAACCCGAACCCTAACCCTAACACTAACCCGAACGCTAAACCTCACCCTAACCCTAACCCGAACCCTAACCCTAACCCTAACCCTAACCCGAACCCTAAACCTAACCCTCACCCTAACCCTTACCCTCACCCTAACCCTAAACCTAACCCTAATCCGAACCCTAACCTGAACCCTAACCCGAACTCTAACACTCACCCTAACCCTAAATCGAACCCTAACCCGAACCCTAACCCTTACCCTAACCTTAACCCTAACCCTAACCCGAACCCTAACCCTAACCCGAACCCTAACACCTAACCCTAAGCCTAAACCTAACCCTAACCCGAACCCTAAATCTAACCCTACCTCCTAAATGTAACCCTAACCCTAACCCTAACCCTAACCCGAACCCTAACCCTAACCCGAACACTAACCCGAACCCTAACCCGAACCCTAACCCGAACGCTAACCCTCTCCCTAACCCTAACCCGAACCCAAACCCTAACCCTAACCGTAACCCTAACCCGAACCCGAACCCTAACCCTAACCCCGAACCCTAACCCTAACCCTAACCCTAACCCTAACCCTAACCCGAACCCTAACCCTAACCCGAACCCGAACCCGAACCCTAACCCGAACCTTAACGCTAAACCTAACCCTATCACTAACCTTAACCCTAACCCTAACCCGAACCCTAACCCTAACCCTAACCGTAACCCCGAACCCTAACCCTAACCCTAACCGTAACCCGAACGCTAACCCTCACCCTAACCTTAACCCGAACCCTAACCCTAACCCTAACCCTAACCCTAACCCGAACCCTAACCCTAACACTAATCCTAACCCCGATCCCTAACCCTAACCGTAACCCTAAACCTAACCCGAACCCTAAACCTAACCTGAACCCGAACCCTAACCCTAACCCTAACCCTAACCGTAACCCCGAACCCTAACCCTAACCCTAACCCTAACCCTAACCCGAACCCTAACCCGAACCCTAACCGGAACCCCTAACCCTAACCCTAACCATAAACTGATCCCTAACCCGAACCCTAACCCTAAACCTAACCCGAACCCTAACCCGAACCCGAACCCTAACCCGAACCCGAAACCTAACCCGAACCCTAACCCGAACCCTAACCCGAACCCGAACCCGAACCCTAACCCGAACCCTAACCCTAACCCGAAACCTAACCCTAACCGTAATCCGAACCCTAACCCTAACCCGAACCCTAAGCCTAAAACTAACCGGAACCGTAACCCTAACCCGAACCCTAACCCTAAACCAACCCTAACCCGAACCCTAACCTGAACCCTAACACGAACGCTAACCGTCACCCTAACCCTAACACGAACCCTAACCCTAACCCTAAACCTAACCCTAACCCGAACCCTAACCCTAAACCTAACCCCGAAACCTAACCCTAACCCTAACCCTACCACTAATCCTAACCCGAACCCTAACCCTAACCCGAACCCGAACCCTAACCCTAACCCTAACCCTAACCCTAAACCGAACTCTAACCCTAACCCTTAACCCTAACACTTAACCCGAACCCTAACCCTAACCCGAACCCTAACCCGATCCCGAAACCTAACGCGAACGCGAACCGTAACCCTTAACCCGAACCCGAACCCTAACCCTAACTCTAACCCTAATCCGAACACTAACCCCTAACACTTACCCTAACCCTAACCCGAACCCTAACCCGAACCCTAACCCGAACCGTAACCCTAACCCTAACCCTAAGCCTAACCCGAACACTAACCTTAACCCGAACACTAACCCCTAACCCTAACCCTAACCCTAACCCGAACCCTAACCCTAACCCCTAACCCTAACCCTAACCCTAACCCGAACCCTAACCCTAACCTGAACCCTAACCCTAACCCTAACCCTAACCCGAACCCTAAACCTAACCCGAAACCAAACCCTAACTCTAACCCGAAACCTCACCCTAACCGAACCCTAACCCTATCCCAAACCCTAACCCGAACCCTAACCCTAACCCGAACCCGAAACCTACCCCTAAACCGAACCCTAACCCTAAACCGAACCCTAACCCGAATGCGAACCCTAACCCTTAACCCGAACCCTAACCCTAACCGTAACCCTAACCCTAACCCTAACCCTAACCCGAACCCTAACCCCTAACCATTACCCTAACCCTAACCCGAACACTAACCCGAACCCTAAACAGAACCCTAACACTAACCCTAACCCTAAGCCTAACACGAACACTAACCCTAACCCGAACCCTAACCCCTAACCCTAACCCTAACCCTAACCCGAACCCTAACCCTAACCCCTAACACTAACCCTAACCCTAACCGAACACTTACCCTTAACCCTAACCCTAACCCTAACCTTAACACTAACCCTAAACCGAACCCTAACCCTAACCCTAACCGTAACCCCGAACCCTAACCCTAAACCTCACCCTAACCCGAACACTTACCCTCACCCTAACCCGAACCCCTAACCCTAACCCTAACAAAATCCCTAACCCGAACCCTAACCCTAAACGTAACCCAAAACCTAACCCTAACCCTAACCCAAACCCGAACCCTAACCCGAACCCTAACCCTAAGCCCAACCCTAACCCTAACCCGAACCCTAAACCTAACCCTAACCCTAACCCTAAACCCGAACCCTAAACATAACCCGAACCCGAAACCTAACCCGAACCCGAAACCTAACCCGAACCCTAACCCTAACCCGAACCCTAAACCTAACCCGAACCAAACCCTAACACTAACCCTAACCCTAACCCTAACCCGAACCCGAAACCTAACCCTAACCCGAAGCCTAACCCTAACCCGAACCCTAACCCAAACCCTAACCCTAACCCGAAGCCGAACCCTAACCCTAACCCGAACCCTAACCGTAACCCTAATCCTAACCCCTAACCCTCACCCGAACCCTAACCCTAACCCTGAAGCTAACCCTAACCCGAACCCTAACCCGAACCCTAACCCGAAACCTAACCGTCACGCTAACCCTAACCCGAACCCTAACCAGAACCCTAACCCTAACCCTAACCTTAACACTAACCCTAACCCGAACCCTAACCCTTACCCTAACCCTAACCCCGAACCCTAATCCTAGCCCTATCCCTAACCAGAACCCTAAACCTAACCCTAACCCGACTCCTAACCCTAACCCTAACCCTAACCCGAACCCTAACCCGAACGCTAACCCTCACCCTAACCCTAACCCGAACCCTAAACCTAACCTAACCCTAACCCTAACCCTAACCCTAACACGATCCCTAACCCTAACCCTAATCCTAACCCCGAACCCTAACCCTAACCCTAAACCTAAACCTAACCCGAACCCTAAACCTAACCCGAACCCTAAACCTAACCTGAACCCGAACCCTAACCCGAACCCTAACCCTAACCCTAAACTTAACACTAACCCTAACCCGAACCCTAACCCTTACCCTAACCCTAACGCCGAACCCTAACCCTAGCCCTATCCCTAACCCGAAACCTAACCCTAACCCTAACCCGAACCCCTAACCCTAACCCTGACTCTAACCCGAACCCTAACCCGAACGCTAACCCTCAACCTAACCCTAATCCGAACCCTAACCCTAACCCTAACCCTAATCCTAAACCGAACCCTAGCCCTAACCCTAATCGTAACACTGAACCGTAACACTAACCCTAACCCTAAACCTAACCCGAACCCTAAACCTAACCCTAACCTGAACCCTAACCCTAACCCTAACCCTAACTCCGAACACTAACCCTAACCCTAACCCTAACCCGAAACCGAACCCGAACCCTAAACAGAACCCTAACCCTAACCCGAACCCTAACCTTAACCCAAACCCGAACCCGTACCCTAACCCGACCCGAACCCGAACCCTAACCCGAACCTTAACCCTAAACCTAAACCTAACCCTAACCTTAACCCTAACCCTAACCCGAACCCTAACACTAACCCTAACTGTAACCCCGAACCCTAACCCTAAACCTAACCCGAACCCTAACCCTCACCCTAACACGAACCCCAACCCTAACCCTAACCCTAACCCGATCCCTAACCCGAACACTAACCCTAAAACTAACCCGAACCCTAAACCTAACCCTGACCCAAACCCAAACACTAACCCGAACCCTAACCCTACCCCGAACCCTAACCCTAACCCGAACCCTAACCCGAACCCGAACCCGAACCCTAACCCGAACCCTAACCATAACCCGAACCCTAACCCTAAACCTAATCCGAACCCTAACCCTAACCCGAACCCTAACTCGAACCCTAACCCTAACCTGAACCCTAACCCTAACCCTAACCCTAACCCGAACCCGATCCCTAACCCTAACCCGAACCCTAACCCTACCCGAAACCTAACCCTAACCCTAACCCTAACCCTAACCCGAAACCTAACCCGGACCCTAACCTGAACCCTAACCCAAACCCTAACCCTAACCCTAACCCTAACCTGAACCCTAACCCGAACCCGATCCCTAACCCTAACCCTAACCCTAACCCTAACCCGAACGCTAACCCTCACCCTAACCTTAACCCGAACCCTAACCCTAACCCTAACCCTAACCCGAAACCTAACCCTAACACTAATCCTAACCCCGATCCCTAACCCTAACCGTAACCCTAAACCTAACCCGAACCTTAAACCTAAAATGAACCCGAACCCTAACCCTAACCCTAACCCTAACCGTAACCCCGAACCCTAAACCTAACCCTAACCCTAAACCGAACCCGAACCCGAACCCTAACCAGAACCCTAACCCTAACACGAACCCTAACCCTAAACCAAAACCGAACCCGAACCCTAACCTGAACCCGAACCCGAACCCTAACCCGAACTTTAACCCTAACCCTAACCCTAACCCTAACCCTAACCCGAACCCTAACCCTAACCCTAACCCTAACCGTAACCCCGAACCGTAACCCTAACCCTAACCCTAACCCTAACTTGAACCCTAACCCGAACCCTAACCCGAACCCCTAACCCTAACCCTAACCCTAACCTGATCCCTAATCCGAACCCTAACCCTAAACCTAACCCGAACCCTAACCCGAAACCGAACCCGAACCCGAACCCGAAACCTAACCCGAACCCTAACCCGAACCCTAACCCGAACCCGAACCCGAACCCTAAACCGAACCCTAACCCTAACCCGAAACCTAACCCTAACCGTAATCCGAACCCTAACCCTAACCCGAACCCTAAGACGAAAACTAACCCGAACCGTAACCCTAACCCGAACCCTAACCCTAACCCAACCCTAACCCGAACCCTAACCCGAACCCTAGCACGAACGCTAACCCTCACCCTAACCCTAACCCGAACCCTAACCCTAACACTAAACCTAACCCTAACGCGAACCCTAACCCTAAACCTAACCCCGAAACCTAACCCTAACCCTAACCCTAACCCAAACCCTAACCCTAACCCGAACCTGAACCCTAACCCTAACCCTAACCCTAAACCGAACCCTAACCCTAACCCTTAACCCTAACACTTAACCCGAACCCTAACCTAACCCGAACCCTAACCCGATCCCGAACCCTAACCCGAACGCGAACCGTATCCCTTAACCCGACCCGAACCCTAACCCTAACCCTAACCCTAATCTGAACACTAACCCCTAACACTTACCCTAACCCTAACCCGAACCCTAACCCGAAACCTAACCTGAACCCTAACCCTAACCCTAACCCTAAGCCTAACCCGAACACTAACCTTAACCCGAACACTAACCCCTAACCCTAACCCTAATCCTAACCCTAACTCTAACCCGAAACATAACCCCTAACCCTAACCCTAACACGAACCCTAACCCGAACCCTAACCCGAACCCTAACCCTAACCCTAACCCTAACCCTAACCCTAACCCGAACCCTAACACCTAACCCTAACCCTAACCCGAACCCGAACCCTAAACCTAACCCGAACCCTAACCCTACCCGAACCCTAACCCGAACACTAACCCTAACCTGAACCCGAACCCTAAACCTAACCCGAACCCAAACCCTAACCCGAACCCGAAACCTAACCCTAACACTAACCCTAAACCGAACCCGAACCCTAACCCTAACCCTAACCCTAACACTAACCCTAACCCTAACCCGAACCCTAACCCGAACCCGAACCCTAACCCTACCCTAACTCTAACCCTAATCCGAACCCTAACCCCTAACACTTACAATAACACTAACCCGAACCCTAACCCGAACCCTAACCCGAACACTAACCCTAACCCTAACCCTAACCCTAGCCCGAACCCTAACCCTAACCCCTAACCCTAACCCTAACACTAACCCGAACCCTAACCCGAACACTAACCCTAACCCTAACCCTAAGCCTAACCCGAACACTAACACTCACCCGAACCCTAACACCTAACCCTAACCCTAAACCTAACCCTAACCCGAACCCTAACCCTCACCCCTAACCCTAACCCTAACCCGAACCCTAACCCTAACCTGAACCCTAACCCTAACGCTAACCCTAACCCGAACCCTAACCCTAACCCGAACCCGAACCCAAACCCTAACCCGAAACCAAACCCTAACCCGAACCCGAAAACTAACCCTAACCCGAAGCCTAACCCTAACCCGAACCCTAACCCGAACGCGAACCCTAACCCTTAACCCGAACCCTAACCCTAAGCCTAACCCTAACCCGAACCCTAACTCCTAACCCTTACCCTAACCGTAACCCGAACACTACCCCGAACCCTAACCAGAACCCTAACACTAAGCCTAACCCGAACACTAACCCTAACCCGAACCCTAACCCCTAACCCTAAACCGAACCCTAACCCGAACCCTAACCCTAACCCCTAACACTAACCCTAACCCTAACCCGAACCCTAACCCTTTACCCGAACCCTAACCCTAACCCTAACCCCAACCCTAACCCGAAACCTAACCCCTAACCCTTACCCTAACCCTAACCCGAACACTAAACCGAACCCTAACCAGAACCCTAACCCTAATCCTAACCCTAAGCCTAACCCGAACCCTCACCCTAACTCGAACCCTAACCCTAACCCGAACCCTAACACTCACCCAAACCCTAACCCGAACCCGAACCCGAACCCGAACCCTAACGCTAACCCGAACCCTAAACCTAACCCGAACCCAAACCCTAACACTAACCCTAACCCTAACCCTAACCCTAACCCGAACCCTAACCCTAACCCGAACCCTAACCATAACCCGAACCCTAACCCAAACCCTAACCATAACCTGAACCCGAACCCTAACCCTAACCCGAAACCTAACCGTAACCCTAATCCTAAACCCTAACCCTCACCCGAACCCTAACCCTAACCCTGAACCTAACCCTAACCCGAACCCTAACCCGAACCCTAACCCGAAACCTAACCCACACCCTAACCCTAACCCAAACCCTAACCCGAACCCTAACCCTAACACTAACCTTAACACTAACCCTAACCCGAACCCTAACCCAACCCGAACCCTAACCCTAACCCTAAAATTAACCCGAACCCTAACCCTAACCCTAACCATAACCCGAACCCTAACCCTAACCCGAAGCCTAACCCAAACCCTAACCTTAACCCGAACACGAACCCTAACCCTAACCCGAACCCTAACCGTAACCCTAATCCTAACACCTAACCCTCACCCGAACCCTAACCCTAACCCTGAACCTAACCCTAACCCAAACCCTAACGCTCACCCTAACCCGAACACTAACCCTCACCCTAACCCTAACCCGAACCCTAACCCGAACCCTAACCCTAACCCTAAACTTAACACAAACCCTAACCCGAACCCTAACCCTTACCCTAACACTAACGCCGAACCATAACCCTAGCCCTATCCCTAACCCGAAACCTAACCCTAAACCTAACCCGAACCCCTAACCCTAACCCTGACTCTAACCCGAATCCTAACCCGAACGCTAACCCTCACCCTAACCCTAATCCGAACCCTAACCCTAACCCTAACCCTAAACCGAACCCTAGCCCTAACCCTAATCCTAACACCGAACCGTAACCCTAACCCTAACCCTAAACCTAACCTGAACCCTAAACCTAACCTGATCCCGAACCCTAACCCTAACCCTAACCTGAACCCTAACGCTAACCCTAACCCTAACCCTAACTCCGAACCCTAACCCTAACCCTAACCCTAACACGAAACCGAACCCTAACCCTAACCAGAACCCTAAACCTAACCCGAACCCTAACCCTAACCCAAACCCGAACCCGAACCCTAACCCGAACCCGAACCCGAACCCTAACCCGAACCTTAACCCTAACCCTAAACCTAATCCTAACCTTAACCCTAACCCTAACCCGAACCCTAACCCTAACCCTAACTGTAACCCCGAACCCTAACCCTAACCCTAACCCTAACCCGAACCCTAACCCTCACCTTAACCCGAACCCCTAACCCGAACCCTAACCCTAACCCGATCCCTAACCCGAACACTAACCCTAAACCTAACCCGAACCCTAAACCTAACCCTAACCCAAACCCGAACCCTAACCCGAACCCTAACCCGAACCCGAACCCGAACCCTAAACCGAACCCTAACCCTAACCCGAACCCTAACCCTAACCCTAATCCGAACCCTAACCCTAAACCGAACCCTAAGCCGAACACTAACCCGAACCCTAACCCTAACCCTAACCCGAAGCTAACCCGATATCTAACCCGAACCCGAACCCGAACCCTAACCCGAACCCTAACCCTAACCCGAACCCTAACCCTAACCCGAACCCTAACCCTAACCCTAACACCTAACCCTAACCTAAACCCTAACCCTAACCCAACCCTAACCCGAACCCTATCCCGAACCCTAACCAGAACGCTAACCCTCACCCTAACCCTAACCCGAACCCCTACCCTAACACTAACCCGAACGCTAACCCTCACCCTAAACCTAACCCGAACCCTAACCCTAACCCTAACCCTACCCTAACCCTAACCCTAACCTGAACCCTAACCCTAACCCTCACCCTAACCCTTACCCTCACCCTAACCCTAAACCTAACCCTAATCCGAACCCTAACTGAACCCTAACCCGAACCCTAACCCTCACCCTAACCCTAACCCGAACCCTAACCCGAACCCTAAACCTAACCCTAACCTTAACCCTAACCCTAACCCGAACCCTAACCCTAACCCGAACCCTAACACCTAACCCTAAGCCTAACCCTAACCATAACCCTAACCCGAACACTAAATCTAACCCTACCTCCTAAACGTAACCCTAACCCTAACCCTAAACCTAACCCTAACCCGAACCCTAACCCTAACCCGAACCCTAACCCGAACCCTAACCCGAACCCTAACCCGAACGCTAACCCTTTCCCTAACCCTAACCCGAACCCAAACCCTAACCCTAACCCTAACCCTAACCCTAACCCTAACCCGAACCCTAACCCTAACCCTAACCTTAACCCGAAACCTAACCCTAAACCTAAACCTAACCCTAACCCGAACCCTAACCCTAACACTAATCCTAACCCCGATCCCTAACCCTAACCGTAACCCTAAACCTAACCTGAACCCGAACCCTAACCCTAACCCTAAACCTAACCGTAACCCCGAACCCTAAACCTAACCCTAAACCTAACCCGAACCCGAACACGAACCCTAACCAGAACCCTAACCCTAACCCGAACCCTAACCCGAACCCGAACCCGAACCCTAACCCGAACCCTAACCCTAACCCGAAACCTAACCCTAACCATAATCCGAAACCTAACCCTAACCCGAACCCTAAGCCGAAAACTAACCCGAACCGTAACCCTAACCCGAACCCTAACCCTAACCCAACCCTAAACCGAACCCTAACCCGAACCCTAACACGAACGCTAACCCTCACCCTAACCCTAACCCGAACCCTAACCCTAACACTAAACCTAACCCTAACACGAACCCTAACCCTAAACCTAACCCCGAAACCTAACCCTAACCCTAACCCTAACCCGAACCCTAAACCTAACCCGAACCTGAACCCTAACCCTAACCCAACCCTAACCCGAACCCTATCCCGAACCCTAACCAGAACGCTAACCCTCACCCTAACCCTAACCCGAACCCCTACCCTAACACTAACCCGAACGCTAACCCTCACCCTAAACCTACCCGAACCCTAACCCTAACCCTAACCCTACCCTAACCCTAACCCTAACCTGAACCCTAACCCTAACCCTCACCCTAACCCTTACCCTCACCCTAACCCTAAACCTAACCCTAATCCGAACCCTAACCTGAACCCTAACCCGAACCCTAACCCTCACCCTAACCCTAACCCGAACCCTAACCCGAACCCTAAACCTAACCCTAACCTTAACCCTAACCCTAACCCGAACCCTAACCCTAACCCGAACCCTAACACCTAACCCTAAGCCTAACCCTAACCCTAACCCTAACCCGAACACTAAATCTAACCCTACCTCCTAAACGTAACCCTAACCCTAACCCTAACCCTAACCCTATCCCGAACCCTAACCCGAACCCGAACCGTAACTCGAACCCTAACCCGAACCCTAACCCGAACGCTAACCCTCTCCCTAACCCTAACCCGAACCCAAACCCTAACCCTAACCCTAACCCTAACCCTAACCCGAACCCGAACGCTAACCCTAACCCTAACCTTAACCCGAAACCTAACCCTAAACCTAAACCTAACGCTAACCCGAACCCTAACCCTAACACTAATCCTAACCCCGATCCCTAACCCTAACCGTAACCCTAAACCTAACCTGAACCCGAACCCTAACCCTAAACCTAAACCTAACCGTAACCCCGAACCCTAAACCTAACCCTAAACCTAACCCGAACCCGAACACGAACCCTAACCAGAACCCTAACCCTAAACCGAACCCTAACCCTAAACCAAAACCGAACCCGAACCCTAACCTGAACCCGAACCCTAACCCGAACCCGAACCCTAACCCAAACCCTAACCCTAAACCGAACCCGAACCCTATCCCTAACCCGAACCCTAACCGTAACCCTAATCCTAACACCTAACCCTCACTCGAACCCTAACCCTAACCCTGAACCTAACCCTAACCCGAACCCTAACGCTCACCCTAACCCGAACCCTAACCCTCACCCTAACCCTAACCCGAACCCTAACCCGAACCCTAACCCTAACCCTAAACTTAACACTAACCCTAACCCGAACCCTAACCCTTACCCTAACCCTAACGCCGAACCCTAACCCTAGCCTTATCCCTAACCCGAAACCTAAACCTAACCCTAACCCGAAACCCTAACCCTAACCCTGACTCTAACCCGAACCCTAACCCGAACGCTAACCCTCACCCTAACCCTAATCCGAACCCTAACCCTAACCCTAACCCTAACCCTAACCCTAAACCGAACCCTAGCCCTAACCCTAATCCTATCACCGAACCGTAACCCTAACCCTAACCCTAAACCTAACCCGAACCCTAACCCTAACACTAATCCTAACCCCGATCCCTAACCCTAACCGTAACCCTAAACCTAACCCGAACCCTAAACCTAACCTGAACCCGAACCCTAACCCTAACCCTAACCCTAACCGTAACCCCGAAGCCTAAACCTAACCCTAACCCTAACCCGAACCCGAACCCGAACCCTAACCAGAACCCTAACCCTAACACGAACCCTAACCCTAAACCAAAACCGAACCCGAACCCTAACCCGAACTCGAACCCGAAACCTAACCCGAACTTTAACCCTAACCCTAACCCTAACCCTAACCCTACCCCTAACACTAACCCGAACCCTAACCCTAACCCTAACCCTAACCGTAACCCCGAACCCTAACCCTAACCCTAACCCTAACCCGAACCCTAACCCGAACCCTAACCCGAACCCCTAACCCTAACCCTAACCCTAACCTGATCCCTAATCCGAACCATAACCCTAAACCTAACCCGAACCCTAACCCGAACCCGAACCCGAACCCGAACCCGAAACCTAACCCGAACCCTAACCCGAACCCTAACCCGAACCCGAACCCGAACCCTAACCCGAACCCTAACCCTAACCCGAAACCTAACCCTAACCATAATCCGAAACCTAACCCTAACCCGAACCCTAAGCCGAAAACTAACCCGAACCGTAACCCTAACCCGAACCCTAACCCTAACCCAACCCTAACCCGAACCCTAACATGAACCCTAAAACGAACGCTAACCCTCACCCTAACCCTAACCCGAACCCTAACCCTAACACTAAACCTAACCCTAACACGAACCCTAACCCTAAACCTAACCCCGAAACCTAACACTAACCCTAACCCTAACCCTAACCCGAACCCTAAACCTAACCCGAACCTGAACCCTAACACTAACCCTAACCCTAACCCTAAACCGAACCCTAACCCTAACCCTTAACCCTAGCACTTAACCCGAACCCTAACCTAACCCGAACCCTAACCCGATCCGGAACCCTAACCCGAACGCGAACCGTATCCCTTAACCCGAACCCGAACCCTAACCCTAACCCTAACCCTAATCTGAACACTAACCCCTAACACTTACCCTAACCCTAACCCGAACTCTAACCCGAACCCTAACCCGAACCCTAACCCTAACCCTAACCCTAAGCCTAACCCGAACACTAACCTTAACCCGAACACTAACCCCTAACCCTAACCCTAACCCTAACCCTAACCCTAACTCTAACCCGAACCCTAACCCCTAAACCTAACCCTAACCCGAACCCTAACCCGAACCCTAACCCGAACCCTAACCCTAACCCTAACCCTAACCCTAACCCGAACCCTAACCCTAACCCGAACCCTAACACCTAACCCTAACCCTAAACCTAACCCGAACCCTAAACCTAACCCTACCTCCTAAACCTAACACTAACCCTAACCCTAACCCTAATCCGAACCCTAACCCTAACCCAAACCCTAACCCGAACCCTAACCCTAACCCGAACCCGAACCCTAACCCTAACCCGAACCCTAACCCTACCCGAACCCTAACCCTAACACTAACCCTAACCTGAACCCGAACCCTAAACCTAACCCGAACCCAAACCCTAACCCGAACCCTAACCCTAACACTAACCCTAAACCGAACCCAAACCCTAACCCTAACCCTAACACTAACCCTAACAGTAACCCGAACCCTAACCCGAACCCGAACCCTAACCCTAACCCTAACCCTAACTCTAACCCTAATCCGAACCCTAACCCCTAACACTTACAATAACACTAACCCGAACCCTAACCCGAACCCTAACCCGAACACTAACCCTAACCCTAACCCTAACCCTAACCCGAACCCTAACCCTAACCCCTAACCCTAACCCTAACACTAACCCGAACCCTAAGCCGAACACTAACCCTAACCCTAACCCTAAGCCTAACCCGAACACTAACACTCACACGAACCCTAACCCCTAACCCTAACCCTAACCCTAACCCTAACCCTAACCCGAACCCTAAACCTCACCCCTAACCCTAACCCTAACCCTAACCCGAACCCTAACCCTAACCTGAACCCTAACCCTAACGCTAACCCTAACCCGAACCCTAACCCTAACCCGAACCCGAAACCAAACCCTAACCCGAAACATAACCCTAACCCGAACCCGAAAACTAACCCTAACCCGAAGCCTAACCCTAACACGAACCCTAACCCGAACGCGAACCCTAACCCTTAACCCGAACCCTAACCCTAAGCCTAACCCTAACCCGAACCCTAACTCCTAACCCTTACCCTAACCGTAACCCGAACACTACCCCGAACCCTAACCAGAACCCTAACACTAAGCCTAACCCGAACACTAACCCTAACCCGAACCCTAACCCCTAACCCTAACCCTAACCCTAACCCGAACCCTAACCCTAACCCCTAACACTAACCCTAACCCTAACCCGAACCCTAACCCTTAACCCGAACCCTAACCCTAACCCTAACCCCAACCCTAACCCGAAACCTAACCCCTAACCCTTACCCTAACCCTAACCCGAACACTAAACCGAACCCTAACCAGAACCCGAACCCTAACACTCACCCAAACCCTAACCCGAACCCGAACCCGAACCCTAACGCTAACCCGAACCCTAAACCTAACCCAAACCCAAACCCTAACACTAACCCTAACCCTAACCCTAACCCTAACCCGAACCCTAACCCTAACCCTTAACCCTAGCACTTAACCCGAACCCTAACCTAACCCGAACCCTAACCCGATCCGGAACCCTAACCCGAACGCGAACCGTATCCCTTAACCCGAACCCGAACCCTAACCCTAACCCTAACCCTAATCTGAACACTAACCCCTAACACTTACCCTAACCCTAACCCGAACTCTAACCCGAACCCTAACCCGAACCCTAACCCTAACCCTAACCCTAAGCCTAACCCGAACACTAACCTTAACCCGAACACTAACCCCTAACCCTAACCCTAACCCTAACCCTAACCCTAACTCTAACCCGAACCCTAACCCCTAAACCTAACCCTAACCCGAACCCTAACCCGAACCCTAACCCGAACCCTAACCCTAACCCTAACCCTAACCCTAACCCGAACCCTAACCCTAACCCGAACCCTAACACCTAACCCTAACCCTAAACCTAACCCGAACCCTAAACCTAACCCTACCTCCTAAACCTAACACTAACCCTAACCCTAACCCTAATCCGAACCCTAACCCTAACCCAAACCCTAACCCGAACCCTAACCCTAACCCGAACCCGAACCCTAACCCTAACCCGAACCCTAACCCTACCCGAACCCTAACCCTAACACTAACCCTAACCTGAACCCGAACCCTAAACCTAACCCGAACCCAAACCCTAACCCGAACCCTAACCCTAACACTAACCCTAAACCGAACCCAAACCCTAACCCTAACCCTAACACTAACCCTAACAGTAACCCGAACCCTAACCCGAACCCGAACCCTAACCCTAACCCTAACTCTAACCCTAATCCGAACCCTAACCCCTAACACTTACAATAACACTAACCCGAACCCTAACCCGAACCCTAACCCGAACACTAACCCTAACCCTAACCCTAACCCTAACCCGAACCCTAACCCTAACCCCTAACCCTAACCCTAACACTAACCCGAACCCTAAGCCGAACACTAACCCTAACCCTAACCCTAAGCCTAACCCGAACACTAACACTCACACGAACCCTAACCCCTAACCCTAACCCTAACCCTAACCCTAACCCTAACCCGAACCCTAAACCTCACCCCTAACCCTAACCCTAACCCTAACCCGAACCCTAACCCTAACCTGAACCCTAACCCTAACGCTAACCCTAACCCGAACCCTAACCCTAACCCGAACCCGAAACCAAACCCTAACCCGAAACATAACCCTAACCCGAACCCGAAAACTAACCCTAACCCGAAGCCTAACCCTAACACGAACCCTAACCCGAACGCGAACCCTAACCCTTAACCCGAACCCTAACCCTAAGCCTAACCCTAACCCGAACCCTAACTCCTAACCCTTACCCTAACCGTAACCCGAACACTACCCCGAACCCTAACCAGAACCCTAACACTAAGCCTAACCCGAACACTAACCCTAACCCGAACCCTAACCCCTAACCCTAACCCTAACCCTAACCCGAACCCTAACCCTAACCCCTAACACTAACCCTAACCCTAACCCGAACCCTAACCCTTAACCCGAACCCTAACCCTAACCCTAACCCCAACCCTAACCCGAAACCTAACCCCTAACCCTTACCCTAACCCTAACCCGAACACTAAACCGAACCCTAACCAGAACCCGAACCCTAACACTCACCCAAACCCTAACCCGAACCCGAACCCGAACCCTAACGCTAACCCGAACCCTAAACCTAACCCAAACCCAAACCCTAACACTAACCCTAACCCTAACCCTAACCCTAACCCGAACCCTAACCCTAACCCGAACCCTAACCAAACCCGAACCCTAACCCAAACCCTAACCATAACCTGAACCCGAACCCTAACCCTAACCCGAAACCTAACCGTAACCCTAATCCTAAACCCTAACCCTCACCCGAACCCTAACCCTAACCCTGAACCTAACCCTAACCCGAACTCTAACCCTAACCCTAACCCTAAGCCTAACCCGAAACCTAACCCTAACTCGAACCCTAACCCTAACCCGAACCCTAACCCTCACCCAAACCTTAACCCGAACCCGAACCCGAACCCGAACCCTAACGCTAACCCGAACCCTAAACCTAACCTGAACCCAAACCCTAACACTAACCCTAACCCTAACCCTAACCCTAACCCGAACCCTAACCCTAACCCGAACCCTAACCATAACCCGAACCCTAACCCAAACCCTAACCATAACCTGAACCCGAACCCTAACCCTAACCCGAAACCTAACCGTAACCCTAATCCTACACCCTAACCCTCACCCGAACCCTAACCCTAACCCTGAACCTAACCCTAACCCGAACCCTAACCCGAACCCTAACCCGAAACCTAACCCTCACCCTAACCCTAACCCGAACCCTAACCCGAACCCTAACCCTAACACTAACCTTAACACTAACCCTAACCCGAACCCTAACCCAACCCGAACCCTAACCCTAACCCTAAAATTAACCCGAACACTAACCCTAACCCTAACCATAACCCGAACCCTAACCCTAACCCTAACCCGAACCCAAACCCTAACCCTAACCCGAACCCGAACCCTAACCCTAACCCGAACCCTAACCGTAACCCTAATCCTAACACCTAACCCTCACCCGAACCCTAACCCTAACCCTGAACCTAACCCTAACCCAAACCCTAACGCTCACCCTAACCCGAACACTAACCCTCACCCTAACCCTAACCCGAACCCTAACCCGAACCCTAACCCTAACCCTAAACTTAACACTAACCCTAACCCGAACCCTAACCCTTACCCTAACCCTAACGCCGAACCCTAACCCTAGCCCTATCCCTAACCCGAAACCTAACCCTAAACCTAACCCGAACCCCTAACCCTAAACCTGACTCTAACCCGAATCCTAACCCGAACGCTAACCCTCACCCTAACCCTAATCCGAACCCTAACCCTAACCCTAACCCTAACCCTAAACCGAACCCTAGCCCTAACCCTAATCCTAACACCGAACCGTAACCCTAACCCTAACCCTAAACCTAACCCGAACCCTAAACCTAACCTGATCCCGAACCCTAACCCTAACCCTAACCCTAACCTGAACCCTAACCCTAACCCTAACCCTAACTCCGAACCCTAACCCTAACCCTAACCCTAACCCGAAACCGAACCCTAACCCTAACCAGAACCCTAAACCTAACCCGAACTCTAACCCTAACCCAAACCCGAACCCGAACCCTAACCCGAACCCGAACCCTAACCCGAACCTTAACCCTAACCCTAAACCTAATCCTAACCTTAACCATAACCCTAACCCGAACCCTAACCCTAACCCTAACTGTAACCCCGAACCCTAACCCTAACCCTAACCCTAACCCGAACCATAACCCTCACCCTAACCCGAACCCCTAACCCGAACCCTAACCCTAACCCGATCCCTAACCCGAACACTAACCCTAAACCTAACCCGAACCCTAAACCTAACCCTAACCCAAACCCGAACCCTAACCCGAACCCTAACCCTAACCCGAACCCTAAACCTAACCCTAACCCTAACCCGAACCCTAACCCGAACCCTAACCCGAACCCGAACCCGAACCCTAAACCGAACCCTAACCCTAACCCGAACCCTAACCCGAACCCTAACCCTAACCCTAACACCTAACCCTAACCTGAACCCTCACCCTAACCCAACCCTAACCCGAACCCTATCCCGAACCTTAACCAGAACGCTAAACCTCACACTAACCCTAACCCGAACCCCTACCTAACACTAACCCGAACGCTAACCCTCACCCTAAACCTAACCCGAACCCTAACCCTAACCCTAACCCTAACCCTAACCCTAACCCTAGCCCGAACCCTAACCCTAACCCTCACCCTAACCCTTACCCTCACCCTAACCCTAAACCTAACCCTAATCCGAACCCTAACCTGAACCCTAACCCGAACCCTAACCCTCACCCTAACCCTAACCCGAACCCTAACCCGAACCCTAAACCTAAACCTAACCTTAACCCTAACCCTAACCCGAACCCTAACCCTAACCTGAACCCTAACACCTAACCCTAAGCCTAACCCTAACCCTAACCCGAACACTAAATCTAACCCTACCTCCTAAACGTAACCCTAACCCTAACCCTAACCCTAACCCTAACCCGAACACTAAATCTAACCCTACCTCCTAAACGTAACCCTAACCCTAACCCTAACCCTAACCCTAACCCGAACCCTAACCCTAACCCGAACCCTAACCCGAACCCTAACCCGAACCCTAACCCGAACGCTAACCCTCTCTCTAACCCTAACCCGAACCCTAACCCTAACCCGAACCCTAACCCGAACCCTAACCCTAACCCTAACCTTAACCCGAACCCTAACCCTAAACCTAAACCTAACCCGAACCCTAACCCTAATACTAATCCTAACCCCGATCCCTAACCCTAACTGTAACCCTAAACCTAACCTGAACCCGAACCCTAACCCTAACCCTAAACCTAACCGTAACCCCGAAACCTAAACCTAACCCTAACCCTAACCCGAACCCGAACCCGAACCCTAACCAGAACCCTAACCCTAACCCGAACCCTAACCCTAAACCAAAACCGAACCCGAACCCAAACCTGAACCCGAACCCTAACCCTAACCCGAACCCTAACCCAAACCCTAACCCTAACCCGAACCCGAACCCTAACCCTAACCCGAACCCTAACAGTAACCCTAATCCTAACACCTAACCCTCACCCGAACCCTAACCCTAACCCTGAACCTAACCCTAACCCGAACACTAACGCTCACCCTAACCCGAACCCTAACCCTCACCCTAACCCTAACCCGAACCCTAACCCGAACCCTAACCCTAACCCTAAACTTAACACTAACCCTAACCCGAACCCTAACCCTTACCCTAACCCTAACGCCGAACCCTAACCCTAGCCCTATCCCTAACCCGAAACCTAACCCTAACCCTAACCCGAACCCCTAACCCTAACCCTGACTCTAACCCGAACCCTAACCCGAACGCTAACCCTCACCCTAACCCTAATCCGAACCCTAACCCTAACCCTAACCCTAACCCTAAACCGAACCCTAGCCCTAACCCTAATCCTATCACCGAACCGTAGCCCTAACCCTAACCCTAAACCTAACCCGAACCCTAAACCTAACCTGATCCCGAACCCTAACCCTAACCCTAACCCTAACCTGAACCCTAACCCTAACCCTAACCCTAACTCCGAAACCTAACCCTAACCCTAACCCTAACCCGAAACCGAACCCTAACACTAACCAGAACCCTAACCCTAACCCGAACCCTAACCCTAACCCAAACCCGAACCCGAACCCTAACCCTAACACTAACCCGAACCCTAACCCTAAACCGAACCCTAACCCGAACCCTAACCCTAACCCTAACCCGAACCCTAACCCTAACCCAAACCCGAACCCGAACCCTACCCGAACCCGAACCCGAACCCTAACCCCGAACCCTAACCCTAACCCTAACCCGAACCCTAACCCTCACCCTAACCCGAACCCCTAACCCTAACCCTAACCCTAACCCGATCCCTAACCCGAACACTAACCCTAAACCTAACCCGAACCCTAAACCTAACCCTAACCCAAACCCGAACCCTAACCAGAACCCTAACACTACCCCGAACCCTAACCCTAACCCGAACCCTAAACCTAACCCTAACCCTAACCCTAACCCTAACCCCAAACCCTAACCCTAACCCGAACCCGAACCCTAACCCGAACCCGAACCCTAACCCGAACCCTAACCCTAACCCGAACCCTAACCCTCACCCTAATCCGAACTCTAACCCTAACCCGAACCCTAAGCCGAACACTAACCCGAACCCTAACCCTAACCCGAACCCTATCCCGAACACTAACCCTAACCCTAACACCTAACCCTAACCCGAACCCTAACCCTAACCCAACCCTAAACCGAACCCTATCCCGAACCCTAACCCGAACGCTAACCCTCACCCTAACCCTAACCCGAACCCTAACCCTAACACTAACCCGAACGCTAAACCTCACCCTAACCCTAACCCGAACCCTAACCCTAACCCTAACCCTAACCCGAACCCTAAACCTAACCCTCACCCTAACCCTTACCCTCACCCTAACCCTAAACCTAACCCTAATCCGAACCCTAACCTGAACCCTAACCCGAACCCTAACACTCACCCTAACCCTAACTCGAACCCTGACCCGAACCCTAACCCTAACCCTAGCCTTAACCCTAACCCTAACCCGAACCCTAACCCTAACCCGAACCCTAACACCTAACCCTAAGCCTAAACCTAACCCTAACCCGAACCCTAAATCTAACCCTACCTCCTAAACGTAACCCTAACCCTAACCCTAACCCTAACCCGAACCCTAACCCTAACCCGAACCCTAACCCGAACCCTAACCCGAACCCTAACCCGAACGCTAACCCTCACCCTAAACCTAACACGAACCCTAACCCTAACCCCGAACCCTAACCCTAACCCTAACCCTAACCCTAACCCGAACCCTAACCCTAACCCGAACCCGAACCCGAACCCTAACCCGAACCTTAACGCTAAACCTAACCCTATCACTAACCTTAACCCTAACCCTAACCCGAACCCTAACCCTAACCCTAACCGTAACCCCAAACCCTAACCCTAACCCTAACCCGAACGCTAACCCTCACCCTAACCTTAACCCGAACCCTAACCCTAACCCTAACCCTAACCCTAACCCGAACCCTAACCCTAACACTAATCCTAACCCCGATCCCTAACCCTAACCGTAACCCTAAACCTAACCCGAACCCTAAACCTAACCTGAACCCGAACCCTAACCCTAACCCTAACCCTAACCGTAACCCCGAACCCTAAACCTAACCCTAACCCTAACCCGAACCCGAACCCGAACCCTAACACTACCCCGAACCCTAACCCTAAACCGAACCCTAAACCTAACCCTAACCCTAACCCTAACTCTAACCCCGAACCCTAACCCTAACCCGAACCCGAACCCTAAACCGAAACCAATACCTAACCCGAACCCTAACCCGAACCCGAACCCGAACCCTAACCCGAACCATAACCCTAACCCGAACCCTAACCCTCACCCTAATCCGAACCCTAAACCTAACCCGAACCCTAAGCCGAACACTAACCCGAACCCTAACCCTAACCCGAACCCTAACCCGAACCCTAACCCTAACCCTAACACCTAACCCTAACCCGACCCTAACCCTAACCCAACCCTAACCCGAACCCTATTCCGAACCCTAACCCGAACGCTAACCCTCACCCTTACCCTAACCCGAACCCTAACCCTAACACTAACCCGAATGCTAAACCTCACCCTAACCCTAACCCGAACCCTAACCCTAACCCTAACCCTAACCCGAACCCTAACCCTAACCCTCACCCTAACCCTTACCCTCACCCTAACCCTAAACCTAACCCTAATCCGAACCCTAACCTGAACCCTAACCCGAACCCTAACACTCACCCTAACCCTAACTCGAACCCTAACCCGAACCCTAACCCTAACCCTAGCCTTAACCCTAACCCTAACCCGAAACCTAACCCTAACCCGAACCCTAACACCTAACCCTAAGCCTAAACCTAACCCTAACCCGAACCCTAAATCTAATCCTACCTCCTAAAGGTAACCCTAACCCTAACCCTAACCCTAACCCGAACCCTAACCCTAACCCGAACCCTAACCCGAACCCTAACCCGAACCCTAACCCGAACGCTAACCCTATCCCTAACCCTAACCCGAACCCAAACCCTAACCCTAACCCTAACCCTAACCCTAACCCGAACACTAACCCTAACCCAGAACCCTAAACCTAACCCTAACCCTAACCCTAACCCGAACAATAACCCTAACCCGAACCCGAACCCTAACCCGAACCTTAACGCTAAACCTAACCCTATCACTAACCTTAACCCTAACCCTAACCCGAACCCTAACCCTAACCCTAACCGTAACCCCGAACCCTAACCCTAAACCTAACCTTAACCCGAACGCTAACCCTCACCCTAACCTTAACCCGAACCCTAACCCTAACCCTAACCCTAACCCTAACCCGAACCCTAACCCTAACACTAATCCTAACCCCGATCCCTAACCCTAACCGTAACCCTAAACCTAACCCGAACCCTAAACCTAACCTGAACCCGAACCCTAACCCTTACCCTAACCCTAACCGTAACCCCGAACCCTAAACCTAACCCTAACCCTAACACGAACCCGAACCCGAACCCTAACCAGAACCCTAACCCTAACCCGAACCCTAACCCTAAACCAAAACCGAACCCGAACCCTAACCCGAACCCGAACCCGAACCCTAACCTGAACTTTAACCCTAACCTAACCCTAACCCTAACCCTAAACTTAACCCTAACCCTAACCCGAACCCTAACCCTAACCCTAACCGTAACCCCGAACCCTAACCCTAACCCTAACCCTAACCCGAACCCTAACCCGAACCCTAACCCGAACCCCTAACCCTAAACCTAACCCTAAACTGATCCCTAACCCGAACCCTAACCCTAAAACTAACCCGAACCCTAACCCGAACCCGAACCCTAACCCGAACCCGAAACCTAACCCGAACCCTAACCCGAACCCTAACCCGAACCCGAACCCTAACCCGAACCCTAACCCTAACCCGAAACCTAACCCTAACCATAATCCGAACCCTAACACTAACCCGAACCCTAAGCCGAAAACTAACCGGAACCGTAACCCTAACCCGAACCCTAACCCTAAACCAACCCTAACCCGAACCCTAACCCGAACCCTAACACGAACGCTAACCCTCACCCTAACCCTAACACGAACCCTAACCCTAACCCTAAACCTAACCCTAACCCGAACCCTAACCCGAACCCTAACCCGAACCCTAACCCGAACGCTAACCCTCACCCTAACCCTAACCCGAACCCTAACCCTAACACTAACCCGAACGCTAAACCTCACCCTAACCCTAACCCGAACCCTAACCCTAACCCTAACCCTAACCCTAACCCGAACCCTAACCCTAACCCTCACCCTAACCCTTACCCTAACCCTAACCCTAAACCTAACCCTAATCCGAACCCTAACCTGAACCCTAACCCGAACCCTAACACTCACCCTAACCCTAACTCGAACCCTAACCCGAACCCTAACCCTAACCCTAGCCTTAACCCTAACCCTAACCCGAACCCTAACCCTAACCCGAACCCTAACACCTAACCCTAAGCCTAAACCTAACCCTAACCCGAACCCTAAATCTAACCCTACCTCCTAAACGTAACCCTAACCCTAACCCTAACCCTAACCCGAACCCTAACCCTAACCCGAACCCTAACCCGAACCCTAACCCGAACCCTAACCCGAACGCTAACCCTATCCCTAACCCTAACCCGAACCCAAACCCTAACCCTAACCCTAACCCTAACCCGAACACTAACCCTAACCCAGAACCCTAACCCTAACCCTAACCCTAACCCTAACCCGAACCATAACCCTAACCCGAACCCGAACCCTAACCCGAACCTTAACGCTAAACCTAACCCTATCACTAACCTTAACCCTAACCCTAACCCGAACCCTAACCCTAACCCTAACCGTAACCCCGAACCCTAACCCTAACCCTAACCCTAACCCGAACGCTAACCCTCACCCTAACCTTAACCCGAACCCTAACCCTAACCCTAACCCTAACCCGAACCCGAACCCTAACCCTAACACTAATCCTAACCCCGATCCCTAACCCTAACCGTAACCCTAAACCTAACCCGAACCCTAAACCTAACCTGAACCCGAACCCTAACCCTAACCCTAACCCTAACCGTAACCCCGAACCCTAAACCTAACCCTAACCCTAACCCGAACCCGAACTCGAACCCTAACCAGAACCCTAACCCTAACCCGAACCCTAACCCTAAACCAAAACCGAACCCGAACCCTAACCCGAACCCGAACCCGAACCCTAACCTGAACTTTAACCCTAACCTAACCCTAACCCTAACCCTAAACTTAACCCTAACCCTAACCAGAACCCTAACCCTAACCCTAACCGTAACCCCGAACCCTAACCCTAACCCTAACCCTAACCCGAAACCTAACCCGAACCCTAACCCGAACCCCTAAACCTAAACCTAAACCTAAACTGATCCCTAACCCGAACCCTAACCCTAAACCTAACCCGAACCCTAACCCGAACCCGAACCCTAACCCGAACCCGAAACCTAACCCGAACCCTAACCCGAACCCTAACCCGAACCCGAACCCGAACCCTAACCCGAACCCTAACCCTAACCCGAAACCTAACCCTAACCATAATCCGAACCCTAACCCTAACCCGAACCCTAAGCCGAAAACTAACCGGAACCGTAACCCTAACCCGAACCCTAACCCTAAACCAACCCTAACCCGAACCCTAACCCGAAACCTAACACGAACGCTAACCCTCACCCTAACCCTAACACGAACCCTAACCCTAACCCTAAACCTAACCCTAACCCGAACCCTAACCCTAAACCTAACCCCGAAACCTAACCCTAAACCTAACCCTACCCCTAACCCTAACCCGAACCCTAACCCTAACCCGAACCCGAACCCTAACCCTAACCCTAACCCTAACCCTAAACCGAACCCTATCCCTAACCCTTAACCCTAACACTTAACCCGAACCCTAACCCTAACCCGAACCCTAACCCGATCCCGAACCCTAACCCGAACGCGAACCGTAACCCTTAACCCGAACCCGAACCCTAACCCTAACCCTAACCCTAATCCGAACACTAACCCCTAACACTTACCCTAACCCTAACCCGAACCCTAACCCGAACCCTAACCCGAACCGTAACCCTAACCCTAACCCTAAGCCTAACCCGAACACTAACCTTAACCCGAACACTAACCCCTAACCCTAACCCTAAACCTAACCCGATCCAGATCCCTAACCCGAATGCGAACCGTAACCCTTAACCCGAACACTAACACCTAACCCTAACCCTAACCCTAACCCGAACCCTAAACCTAACCCTACCTCCTAAACCTAACACTAACCCTAACCCTAACCCTAATCCGAACCCTAACCCTAACCCAATCCCTAACCCGAACCCTAACCCTAACCCGAACCCGAACCCTAACACTAACCCGAACCCTAACCCTACACGAACCCTAACCCTAACACTAACCCTAACCTGAACCCGAACCCTAAACCTAACCCGAACCCAAACCCTAACCCGAACACGAACCCTAACCCTAACACTAACCCTAAACTGAACCCGAACCCTAACCCTAACCCTAACCCTAACACTAACCCTAACCCTAACCCGAACCCTAACCCGAACCCGAACCCTAAGCCTAACCCTAACTCTAAACCTAATCCGAACCCTAACCCCTAACACTTACAATAACACTAACCCGAACCCTAACCCGAACCCTAACCCGAACACTAACCCTAACCCTAACCCTAACCCTAACCCGAACCCTAACCCTAACCCCTAACACTAACCCTAACACTAACCCGAACCCTAACCCGAACACTAACCCTAACCCTAACCCTAAGCCTAACCCGAACACTAACACTCACCCGAACCCTAACCCCTAACCCTAACCCTAACACTAACCCTAACCCTAACCCGAACCCTAACCCTCACCCCTAACCCTAACCCTAACCCTAACCCGAACCCTAACCCTAACCTGAACCCAAACCCTAACGCTAACCCTAACCCGAACCCTAACCCTAACCCGAACCCGAACCCAAACCCTAACCCGAAACCAAACCCTAACCCGAACCCGAAAACTAACCCTAACCCGAAGCCTAACCCTAAGCCGAACCCTAACCCGAACGCGAACCCTAACCCTTAACCCGAACCGTAACCCTAAGCCTAACCCTAACCCGAACCCTAACTCCTAACCCTTACCCTAACCGTAACCCGAACACTACCCAGAACCCTAACCAGAACCCTAACACTAAGCCTAACCCGAACACTAACCCTAACCCGAACCCTAACCCCTAACCCTAACCCTAACCCTAACCCGAACCCTAACCCTAACACCTAACACTAACCCTAACCCTAACCCGAACCCTAACCCTTAACCCGAACCCTAACCCTAACCCTAACCCCAACCCTAACCCGAAACCTAACCCCTAACCCTTACCCTAACCCTAACCCGAACACTAAACCGAACCCTAACCAGAACCCTAACCCTAACCCTAAACCTAAGCCTAACCCGAACCCTAACACTAACTCGAACCCTAACCCTAACCCGAACCCTAACCCTCACCCAAACCCTAACCCGAACCCGAACCCGAACCCGAACCCTAACGCTAACCCGAACCCTAAACCTAACCCGAACCCAAACCCTAACACTAACCCTAAACCTAACCCTAACCCTAACCCGAACCCTAACCCTAACCCGAACCCTAACCATAACCCGAACCCTAACCCAAACCCTAACCATAACCTGAACCCGAACCCTAACCCTAACCCGAAACCTAACCGTAACCCTAATCCTAAACCCTAACCCTCACCCGAACCCTAACCCTAACCCTGAACCTAACCCTAACCCGAACCCTAACCCGAACCCTAACCCGAAACCTAACCCTCACCCTAACCCTAACCCGAACCCTAACCCGAACCCTAACCCTAACACTAACCTTAACACTAACCCTAACCCGAACCCTAACCCAACCCGAACCCTAACCCTAACCCTAAAATTACCCCGAACCCTAACCCTAACCCTAACCATAACCCAAACCCTAACCCTAACCCGATCCCTAACCCAAACCCTAACCCTAACCCGAACCCGAACCCTAACCCTAACCCGAACCCTAACCGTAACCCTAATCCTAACAACTAACCCTCACCCGAACCCTAACCCTAACCCTGAACCTAAAACTAACCCGAACCCTAACGCTCACCCTAACCCGAACACTAACCCTCACCCTAACCCTAACCCGAACCCTAACCCGAACCCTAACCCTAACCCTAAACTTAACACTAACCCTAACCCGAACCCTAACCCTTACCCTAACCCTAACGCCGAACCCTAACCCTAGCCCTATCCCTAACCCGAAACCTAACCCTAAACCTAACCCGAACCCCTAACCCTAACCCTGACTCTAACCCGAATCCTAAACCGAACGCTAACCCTCACCCTAACCCTAATCCGAACCGTAACCCTAACCCTAACCCTAAACCTAACCCGAACCCTAACCTAACCTGATCCCGAACCCTAACCCTAACCCTAACCCTAACCCTAACCCGAAACCGAACCCTAACCCTAACCAGAACCCTAAACCTAACCCGAACCCTAACCCTAACCCAAACCCGAACCCGAACCCTAACCCGAACCCGAACCCTAACCCGAACCTTAACCCTAACCCTAAACCTAATCCTAACCTTAACCCTAACCCTAACCCGAACCCTAACCCTAACCCTAACTGTAACCCCGAAACCTAACCCTAACCCTAACCCTAACCCGAACCCTAACCCTCACCCTAACCCGAACCCCTAACCCGAACCCTAACCCTAACCCGATCCCTAACCCGAACACTAACCCTAAACCTAACCCGAACCCTAAACCTAACCCTAACCCAAACCCGAACCCTAACCCGAACCCTAACCCGAACCCGAACCCGAACCCTAACCCGAACCCTAACCCTAACCCGAACCCTAACCCTAACCCGAACCCTAACCCTAACCCTAACACCTAACCCTAACCTAAACCCTAACCCTAACCCAACCCTAACCCGAACCCTATCCCGAACCCTAACCAGAACGCTAACCCTCACCCTAACCCTAACCCGAACCCCTACCCTAACACTAACCCGAACGCTAACCCTCACCCTAAACCTAACCCGAACCCTAACCCTAACCCTAACCCTACCCTAACCCTAACCCTAACCTGAACCCTAACCCTAACCCTCACCCTAACCCTTACCCTCACCCTAACCCTAAACCTAACCCTAATCCGAACCCTAACTGAACCCTAACCCGAACCCTAACCCTCACCCTAACCCTAACCCGAACCCTAACCCGAACCCTAAACCTAACCCTAACCTTAACCCTAACCCTAACCCGAACCCTAACCCTAACCCGAACCCTAACACCTAACCCTAAGCCTAACCCTAACCATAACCCTAACCCGAACACTAAATCTAACCCTACCTCCTAAACGTAACCCTAACCCTAACCCTAAACCTAACCCTAACCCGAACCCTAACCCTAACCCGAACCCTAACCCGAACCCTAACCCGAACCCTAACCCGAACGCTAACCCTTTCCCTAACCCTAACCCGAACCCAAACCCTAACCCTAACCCTAACCCTAACCCTAACCCTAACCCGAACCCTAACCCTAACCCTAACCTTAACCCGAAACCTAACCCTAAACCTAAACCTAACCCTAACCCGAACCCTAACCCTAACACTAATCCTAACCCCGATCCCTAACCCTAACCGTAACCCTAAACCTAACCTGAACCCGAACCCTAACCCTAACCCTAAACCTAACCGTAACCCCGAACCCTAAACCTAACCCTAAACCTAACCCGAACCCGAACACGAACCCTAACCAGAACCCTAACCCTAACCCGAACCCTAACCCGAACCCGAACCCGAACCCTAACCCGAACCCTAACCCTAACCCGAAACCTAACCCTAACCATAATCCGAAACCTAACCCTAACCCGAACCCTAAGCCGAAAACTAACCCGAACCGTAACCCTAACCCGAACCCTAACCCTAACCCAACCCTAAACCGAACCCTAACCCGAACCCTAACACGAACGCTAACCCTCACCCTAACCCTAACCCGAACCCTAACCCTAACACTAAACCTAACCCTAACACGAACCCTAACCCTAAACCTAACCCCGAAACCTAACCCTAACCCTAACCCTAACCCGAACCCTAAACCTAACCCGAACCTGAACCCTAACCCTAACCCAACCCTAACCCGAACCCTATCCCGAACCCTAACCAGAACGCTAACCCTCACCCTAACCCTAACCCGAACCCCTACCCTAACACTAACCCGAACGCTAACCCTCACCCTAAACCTAACCCGAACCCTAACCCTAACCCTAACCCTACCCTAACCCTAACCCTAACCTGAACCCTAACCCTAACCCTCACCCTAACCCTTACCCTCACCCTAACCCTAAACCTAACCCTAATCCGAACCCTAACCTGAACCCTAACCCGAACCCTAACCCTCACCCTAACCCTAACCCGAACCCTAACCCGAACCCTAAACCTAACCCTAACCTTAACCCTAACCCTAACCCGAACCCTAACCCTAACCCGAACCCTAACACCTAACCCTAAGCCTAACCCTAACCCTAACCCTAACCCGAACACTAAATCTAACCCTACCTCCTAAACGTAACCCTAACCCTAACCCTAACCCTAACCCTATCCCGAACCCTAACCCTAACCCGAACCCTAACTCGAACCCTAACCCGAACCCTAACCCGAACGCTAACCCTCTCCCTAACCCTAACCCGAACCCAAACCCTAACCCTAACCCTAACCCTAACCCTAACCCGAACCCGAACCCTAACCCTAACCCTAACCTTAACCCGAAACCTAACCCTAAACCTAAACCTAACGCTAACCCGAACCCTAACCCTAACACTAATCCTAACCCCGATCCCTAACCCTAACCGTAACCCTAAACCTAACCTGAACCCGAACCCTAACCCTAAACCTAAACCTAACCGTAACCCCGAACCCTAAACCTAACCCTAAACCTAACCCGAACCCGAACACGAACCCTAACCAGAACCCTAACCCTAAACCGAACCCTAACCCTAAACCAAAACCGAACCCGAACCCTAACCTGAACCCGAACCCTAACCCGAACCCGAACCCTAACCCAAACCCTAACCCTAAACCGAACCCGAACCCTATCCCTAACCCGAACCCTAACCGTAACCCTAATCCTAACACCTAACCCTCACTCGAACCCTAACCCTAACCCTGAACCTAACCCTAACCCGAACCCTAACGCTCACCCTAACCCGAACCCTAACCCTCACCCTAACCCTAACCCGAACCCTAACCCGAACCCTAACCCTAACCCTAAACTTAACACTAACCCTAACCCGAACCCTAACCCTTACCCTAACCCTAACGCCGAACCCTAACCCTAGCCTTATCCCTAACCCGAAACCTAAACCTAACCCTAACCCGAAACCCTAACCCTAACCCTGACTCTAACCCGAACCCTAACCCGAACGCTAACCCTCACCCTAACCCTAATCCGAACCCTAACCCTAACCCTAACCCTAACCCTAACCCTAAACCGAACCCTAGCCCTAACCCTAATCCTATCACCGAACCGTAACCCTAACCCTAACCCTAAACCTAACCCGAACCCTAACCCTAACACTAATCCTAACCCCGATCCCTAACCCTAACCGTAACCCTAAACCTAACCCGAACCCTAAACCTAACCTGAACCCGAACCCTAACCCTAACCCTAACCCTAACCGTAACCCCGAAGCCTAAACCTAACCCTAACCCTAACCCGAACCCGAACCCGAACCCTAACCAGAACCCTAACCCTAACACGAACCCTAACCCTAAACCAAAACCGAACCCGAACCCTAACCCGAACTCGAACCCGAAACCTAACCCGAACTTTAACCCTAACCCTAACCCTAACCCTAACCCTACCCCTAACACTAACCCGAACCCTAACCCTAACCCTAACCCTAACCGTAACCCCGAACCCTAACCCTAACCCTAACCCTAACCCGAACCCTAACCCGAACCCTAACCCGAACCCCTAACCCTAACCCTAACCCTAACCTGATCCCTAATCCGAACCATAACCCTAAACCTAACCCGAACCCTAACCCGAACCCGAACCCGAACCCGAACCCGAAACCTAACCCGAACCCTAACCCGAACCCTAACCCGAACCCGAACCCGAACCCTAACCCGAACCCTAACCCTAACCCGAAACCTAACCCTAACCATAATCCGAAACCTAACCCTAACCCGAACCCTAAGCCGAAAACTAACCCGAACCGTAACCCTAACCCGAACCCTAACCCTAACCCAACCCTAACCCGAACCCTAACATGAACCCTAAAACGAACGCTAACCCTCACCCTAACCCTAACCCGAACCCTAACCCTAACACTAAACCTAACCCTAACACGAACCCTAACCCTAAACCTAACCCCGAAACCTAACCCTAACCCTAACCCTAACCCTAACCCGAACCCTAAACCTAACCCGAACCTGAACCCTAACACTAACCCTAACCCTAACCCTAAACCGAACCCTAACCCTAACCCTTAACCCTAGCACTTAACCCGAACCCTAACCTAACCCGAACCCTAACCCGATCCGGAACCCTAACCCGAACGCGAACCGTATCCCTTAACCCGAACCCGAACCCTAACCCTAACCCTAACCCTAATCTGAACACTAACCCCTAACACTTACCCTAACCCTAACCCGAACTCTAACCCGAACCCTAACCCGAACCCTAACCCTAACCCTAACCCTAAGCCTAACCCGAACACTAACCTTAACCCGAACACTAACCCCTAACCCTAACCCTAACCCTAACCCTAACCCTAACTCTAACCCGAACCCTAACCCCTAAACCTAACCCTAACCCGAACCCTAACCCGAACCCTAACCCGAACCCTAACCCTAACCCTAACCCTAACCCTAACCCGAACCCTAACCCTAACCCGAACCCTAACACCTAACCCTAACCCTAAACCTAACCCGAACCCTAAACCTAACCCTACCTCCTAAACCTAA
This sequence comes from Urocyon cinereoargenteus, assembly GCA_032313775.1. Classification (NCBI taxonomy): domain Eukaryota; kingdom Metazoa; phylum Chordata; class Mammalia; order Carnivora; family Canidae; genus Urocyon; species Urocyon cinereoargenteus. The sequence goes on along the minus strand of JAVLSZ010000001.1, from coordinate 1,223,904 downwards.
CACTAACCCTAACCCTAACCCTAATCCGAACCCTAACCCTAACCCAAACCCTAACCCGAACCCTAACCCTAACCCGAACCCGAACCCTAACCCTAACCCGAACCCTAACCCTACCCGAACCCTAACCCTAACACTAACCCTAACCGGAACCCGAACCCTAAACCTAACCCGAACCCAAACCCTAACCCGAACCCTAACCCTAACACTAACCCTAAACCGAACCCAAACCCTAACCCTAACCCTAACACTAACCCTAACAGTAACCCGAACCCTAACCCGAACCCGAACCCTAACCCTAACCCTAACTCTAACCCTAATCCGAACCCTAACCCCTAACACTTACAATAACACTAACCCGAACCCTAACCCGAACCCTAACCCGAACACTAACCCTAACCCTAACCCTAACCCTAACCCGAACCCTAACCCTAACCCCTAACCCTAACCCTAACACTAACCCGAACCCTAAGCCGAACACTAACCCTAACCCTAACCCTAAGCCTAACCCGAACACTAACACTCACACGAACCCTAACCCCTAACCCTAACCCTAACCCTAACCCTAACCCTAACCCGAACCCTAAACCTCACCCCTAACCCTAACCCTAACCCTAACCCGAACCCTAACCCTAACCTGAACCCTAACCCTAACGCTAACCCTAACCCGAACCCTAACCCTAACCCGAACCCGAAACCAAACCCTAACCCGAAACATAACCCTAACCCGAACCCGAAAACTAACCCTAACCCGAAGCCTAACCCTAACACGAACCCTAACCCGAACGCGAACCCTAACCCTTAACCCGAACCCTAACCCTAAGCCTAACCCTAACCCGAACCCTAACTCCTAACCCTTACCCTAACCGTAACCCGAACACTACCCCGAACCCTAACCAGAACCCTAACACTAAGCCTAACCCGAACACTAACCCTAACCCGAACCCTAACCCCTAACCCTAACCCTAACCCTAACCCGAACCCTAACCCTAACCCCTAACACTAACCCTAACCCTAACCCGAACCCTAACCCTTAACCCGAACCCTAACCCTAACCCTAACCCCAACCCTAACCCGAAACCTAACCCCTAACCCTTACCCTAACCCTAACCCGAACACTAAACCGAACCCTAACCAGAACCCGAACCCTAACACTCACCCAAACCCTAACCCGAACCCGAACCCGAACCCTAACGCTAACCCGAACCCTAAACCTAACCCAAACCCAAACCCTAACACTAACCCTAACCCTAACCCTAACCCTAACCCGAACCCTAACCCTAACCCGAACCCTAACCAAACCCGAACCCTAACCCAAACCCTAACCATAACCTGAACCCGAACCCTAACCCTAACCCGAAACCTAACCGTAACCCTAATCCTAAACCCTAACCCTCACCCGAACCCTAACCCTAACCCTGAACCTAACCCTAACCCGAACTCTAACCCTAACCCTAACCCTAAGCCTAACCCGAAACCTAACCCTAACTCGAACCCTAACCCTAACCCGAACCCTAACCCTCACCCAAACCTTAACCCGAACCCGAACCCGAACCCGAACCCTAACGCTAACCCGAACCCTAAACCTAACCTGAACCCAAACCCTAACACTAACCCTAACCCTAACCCTAACCCTAACCCGAACCCTAACCCTAACCCGAACCCTAACCATAACCCGAACCCTAACCCAAACCCTAACCATAACCTGAACCCGAACCCTAACCCTAACCCGAAACCTAACCGTAACCCTAATCCTAAACCCTAACCCTCACCCGAACCCTAACCCTAACCCTGAACCTAACCCTAACCCGAACCCTAACCCGAACCCTAACCCGAAACCTAACCCTCACCCTAACCCTAACCCGAACCCTAACCCGAACCCTAACCCTAACACTAACCTTAACACTAACCCTAACCCGAACCCTAACCCAACCCGAACCCTAACCCTAACCCTAAAATTAACCCGAACACTAACCCTAACCCTAACCATAACCCGAACCCTAACCCTAACCCTAACCCGAACCCAAACCCTAACCCTAACCCGAACCCGAACCCTAACCCTAACCCGAACCCTAACCGTAACCCTAATCCTAACACCTAACCCTCACCCGAACCCTAACCCTAACCCTGAACCTAACCCTAACCCAAACCCTAACGCTCACCCTAACCCGAACACTAACCCTCACCCTAACCCTAACCCGAACCCTAACCCGAACCCTAACCCTAACCCTAAACTTAACACTAACCCTAACCCGAACCCTAACCCTTACCCTAACCCTAACGCCGAACCCTAACCCTAGCCCTATCCCTAACCCGAAACCTAACCCTAAACCTAACCCGAACCCCTAACCCTAAACCTGACTCTAACCCGAATCCTAACCCGAACGCTAACCCTCACCCTAACCCTAATCCGAACCCTAACCCTAACCCTAACCCTAACCCTAAACCGAACCCTAGCCCTAACCCTAATCCTAACACCGAACCGTAACCCTAACCCTAACCCTAAACCTAACCCGAACCCTAAACCTAACCTGATCCCGAACCCTAACCCTAACCCTAACCCTAACCTGAACCCTAACCCTAACCCTAACCCTAACTCCGAACCCTAACCCTAACCCTAACCCTAACCCGAAACCGAACCCTAACCCTAACCAGAACCCTAAACCTAACCCGAACTCTAACCCTAACCCAAACCCGAACCCGAACCCTAACCCGAACCCGAACCCTAACCCGAACCTTAACCCTAACCCTAAACCTAATCCTAACCTTAACCATAACCCTAACCCGAACCCTAACCCTAACCCTAACTGTAACCCCGAACCCTAACCCTAACCCTAACCCTAACCCGAACCATAACCCTCACCCTAACCCGAACCCCTAACCCGAACCCTAACCCTAACCCGATCCCTAACCCGAACACTAACCCTAAACCTAACCCGAACCCTAAACCTAACCCTAACCCAAACCCGAACCCTAACCCGAACCCTAACCCTAACCCGAACCCTAAACCTAACCCTAACCCTAACCCGAACCCTAACCCGAACCCTAACCCGAACCCGAACCCGAACCCTAAACCGAACCCTAACCCTAACCCGAACCCTAACCCGAACCCTAACCCTAACCCTAACACCTAACCCTAACCTGAACCCTAACCCTAACCCAACCCTAACCCGAACCCTATCCCGAACCTTAACCAGAACGCTAAACCTCACACTAACCCTAACCCGAACCCCTACCTAACACTAACCCGAACGCTAACCCTCACCCTAAACCTAACCCGAACCCTAACCCTAACCCTAACCCTAACCCTAACCCTAACCCTAGCCCGAACCCTAACCCTAACCCTCACCCTAACCCTTACCCTCACCCTAACCCTAAACCTAACCCTAATCCGAACCCTAACCTGAACCCTAACCCGAACCCTAACCCTCACCCTAACCCTAACCCGAACCCTAACCCGAACCCTAAACCTAAACCTAACCTTAACCCTAACCCTAACCCGAACCCTAACCCTAACCTGAACCCTAACACCTAACCCTAAGCCTAACCCTAACCCTAACCCGAACACTAAATCTAACCCTACCTCCTAAACGTAACCCTAACCCTAACCCTAACCCTAACCCTAACCCGAACACTAAATCTAACCCTACCTCCTAAACGTAACCCTAACCCTAACCCTAACCCTAACCCTAACCCGAACCCTAACCCGAACCCGAACCCTAACCCGAACCCTAACCCGAACCCTAACCCGAACGCTAACCCTCTCTCTAACCCTAACCCGAACCCTAACCCTAACCCGAACCCTAACCCGAACCCTAACCCTAACCCTAACCTTAACCCGAACCCTAACCCTAAACCTAAACCTAACCCGAACCCTAACCCTAATACTAATCCTAACCCCGATCCCTAACCCTAACTGTAACCCTAAACCTAACCTGAACCCGAACCCTAACCCTAACCCTAAACCTAACCGTAACCCCGAAACCTAAACCTAACCCTAACCCTAACCCGAACCCGAACCCGAACCCTAACCAGAACCCTAACCCTAACCCGAACCCTAACCCTAAACCAAAACCGAACCCGAACCCAAACCTGAACCCGAACCCTAACCCTAACCCGAACCCTAACCCAAACCCTAACCCTAACCCGAACCCGAACCCTAACCCTAACCCGAACCCTAACAGTAACCCTAATCCTAACACCTAACCCTCACCCGAACCCTAACCCTAACCCTGAACCTAACCCTAACCCGAACACTAACGCTCACCCTAACCCGAACCCTAACCCTCACCCTAACCCTAACCCGAACCCTAACCCGAACCCTAACCCTAACCCTAAACTTAACACTAACCCTAACCCGAACCCTAACCCTTACCCTAACCCTAACGCCGAACCCTAACCCTAGCCCTATCCCTAACCCGAAACCTAACCCTAACCCTAACCCGAACCCCTAACCCTAACCCTGACTCTAACCCGAACCCTAACCCGAACGCTAACCCTCACCCTAACCCTAATCCGAACCCTAACCCTAACCCTAACCCTAACCCTAAACCGAACCCTAGCCCTAACCCTAATCCTATCACCGAACCGTAGCCCTAACCCTAACCCTAAACCTAACCCGAACCCTAAACCTAACCTGATCCCGAACCCTAACCCTAACCCTAACCCTAACCTGAACCCTAACCCTAACCCTAACCCTAACTCTGAAACCTAACCCTAACCCTAACCCTAACCCGAAACCGAACCCTAACACTAACCAGAACCCTAACCCTAACCCGAACCCTAACCCTAACCCAAACCCGAACCCGAACCCTAACCCTAACACTAACCCGAACCCTAACCCTAAACCGAACCCTAACCCGAACCCTAACCCTAACCCTAACCCGAACCCTAACCCTAACCCAAACCCGAACCCGAACCCTACCCGAACCCGAACCCGAACCCTAACCCCGAACCCTAACCCTAACCCTAACCCGAACCCTAACCCTCACCCTAACCCGAACCCCTAACCCTAACCCTAACCCTAACCCGATCCCTAACCCGAACACTAACCCTAAACCTAACCCGAACCCTAAACCTAACCCTAACCCAAACCCGAACCCTAACCAGAACCCTAACACTACCCCGAACCCTAACCCTAACCCGAACCCTAAACCTAACCCTAACCCTAACCCTAACCCTAACCCCAAACCCTAACCCTAACCCGAACCCGAACCCTAACCCGAACCCGAACCCTAACCCGAACCCTAACCCTAACCCGAACCCTAACCCTCACCCTAATCCGAACTCTAACCCTAACCCGAACCCTAAGCCGAACACTAACCCGAACCCTAACCCTAACCCGAACCCTATCCCGAACACTAACCCTAACCCTAACACCTAACCCTAACCCGAACCCTAACCCTAACCCAACCCTAAACCGAACCCTATCCCGAACCCTAACCCGAACGCTAACCCTCACCCTAACCCTAACCCGAACCCTAACCCTAACACTAAACCGAACGCTAAACCTCACCCTAACCCTAACCCGAACCCTAACCCTAACCCTAACCCTAACCCGAACCCTAAACCTAACCCTCACCCTAACCCTTACCCTCACCCTAACCCTAAACCTAACCCTAATCCGAACCCTAACCTGAACCCTAACCCGAACCCTAACACTCACCCTAACCCTAACTCGAACCCTGACCCGAACCCTAACCCTAACCCTAGCCTTAACCCTAACCCTAACCCGAACCCTAACCCTAACCCGAACCCTAACACCTAACCCTAAGCCTAAACCTAACCCTAACCCGAACCCTAAATCTAACCCTACCTCCTAAACGTAACCCTAACCCTAACCCTAACCCTAACCCGAACCCTAACCCTAACCCGAACCCTAACCCGAACCCTAACCCGAACCCTAACCCGAACGCTAACCCTCACCCTAAACCTAACACGAACCCTAACCCTAACCCCGAACCCTAACCCTAACCCTAACCCTAACCCTAACCCGAACCCTAACCCTAACCCGAACCCGAACCCGAACCCTAACCCGAACCTTAACGCTAAACCTAACCCTATCACTAACCTTAACCCTAACCCTAACCCGAACCCTAACCCTAACCCTAACCGTAACCCCAAACCCTAACCCTAACCCTAACCCGAACGCTAACCCTCACCCTAACCTTAACCCGAACCCTAACCCTAACCCTAACCCTAACCCTAACCCGAACCCTAACCCTAACACTAATCCTAACCCCGATCCCTAACCCTAACCGTAACCCTAAACCTAACCCGAACCCTAAACCTAACCTGAACCCGAACCCTAACCCTAACCCTAACCCTAACCGTAACCCCGAACCCTAAACCTAACCCTAACCCTAACCCGAACCCGAACCCGAACCCTAACACTACCCCGAACCCTA
>JAVLSZ010000001.1:1130000-1215000 GCA_032313775.1 Urocyon cinereoargenteus | reverse complement strand
CCTAACCCTAACCCTAACCCGAACACTAACCCTAACCCAGAACCCTAACCCTAACCCTAACCCTAACCCTAACCCGAACCATAACCCTAACCCGAACCCGAACCCTAACCCGAACCTTAACGCTAAACCTAACCCTATCACTAACCTTAACCCTAACCCTAACCCGAACCCTAACCCTAACCCTAACCGTAACCCCGAACCCTAACCCTAACCCTAACCCTAACCCGAACGCTAACCCTCACCCTAACCTTAACCCGAACCCTAACCCTAACCCTAACCCTAACCCGAACCCGAACCCTAACCCTAACACTAATCCTAACCCCGATCCCTAACCCTAACCGTAACCCTAAACCTAACCCGAACCCTAAACCTAACCTGAACCCGAACCCTAACCCTAACCCTAACCCTAACCGTAACCCCGAACCCTAAACCTAACCCTAACCCTAACCCGAACCCGAACTCGAACCCTAACCAGAACCCTAACCCTAACCCGAACCCTAACCCTAAACCAAAACCGAACCCGAACCCTAACCCGAACCCGAACCCGAACCCTAACCTGAACTTTAACCCTAACCTAACCCTAACCCTAACCCTAAACTTAACCCTAACCCTAACCAGAACCCTAACCCTAACCCTAACCGTAACCCCGAACCCTAACCCTAACCCTAACCCTAACCCGAAACCTAACCCGAACCCTAACCCGAACCCCTAAACCTAAACCTAAACCTAAACTGATCCCTAACCCGAACCCTAACCCTAAACCTAACCCGAACCCTAACCCGAACCCGAACCCTAACCCGAACCCGAAACCTAACCCGAACCCTAACCCGAACCCTAACCCGAACCCGAACCCGAACCCTAACCCGAACCCTAACCCTAACCCGAAACCTAACCCTAACCATAATCCGAACCCTAACCCTAACCCGAACCCTAAGCCGAAAACTAACCGGAACCGTAACCCTAACCCGAACCCTAACCCTAAACCAACCCTAACCCGAACCCTAACCCGAAACCTAACACGAACGCTAACCCTCACCCTAACCCTAACACGAACCCTAACCCTAACCCTAAACCTAACCCTAACCCGAACCCTAACCCTAAACCTAACCCCGAAACCTAACCCTAAACCTAACCCTACCCCTAACCCTAACCCGAACCCTAACCCTAACCCGAACCCGAACCCTAACCCTAACCCTAACCCTAACCCTAAACCGAACCCTATCCCTAACCCTTAACCCTAACACTTAACCCGAACCCTAACCCTAACCCGAACCCTAACCCGATCCCGAACCCTAACCCGAACGCGAACCGTAACCCTTAACCCGAACCCGAACCCTAACCCTAACCCTAACCCTAATCCGAACACTAACCCCTAACACTTACCCTAACCCTAACCCGAACCCTAACCCGAACCCTAACCCGAACCGTAACCCTAACCCTAACCCTAAGCCTAACCCGAACACTAACCTTAACCCGAACACTAACCCCTAACCCTAACCCTAAACCTAACCCGATCCAGATCCCTAACCCGAATGCGAACCGTAACCCTTAACCCGAACACTAACACCTAACCCTAACCCTAACCCTAACCCGAACCCTAAACCTAACCCTACCTCCTAAACCTAACACTAACCCTAACCCTAACCCTAATCCGAACCCTAACCCTAACCCAATCCCTAACCCGAACCCTAACCCTAACCCGAACCCGAACCCTAACACTAACCCGAACCCTAACCCTACACGAACCCTAACCCTAACACTAACCCTAACCTGAACCCGAACCCTAAACCTAACCCGAACCCAAACCCTAACCCGAACACGAACCCTAACCCTAACACTAACCCTAAACTGAACCCGAACCCTAACCCTAACCCTAACCCTAACACTAACCCTAACCCTAACCCGAACCCTAACCCGAACCCGAACCCTAAGCCTAACCCTAACTCTAAACCTAATCCGAACCCTAACCCCTAACATTACAATAACACTAACCCGAACCCTAACCCGAACCCTAACCCGAACACTAACCCTAACCCTAACCCTAACCCTAACCCGAACCCTAACCCTAACCCCTAACACTAACCCTAACACTAACCCGAACCCTAACCCGAACACTAACCCTAACCCTAACCCTAAGCCTAACCCGAACACTAACACTCACCCGAACCCTAACCCCTAACCCTAACCCTAACACTAATCCTAACCCTAACCCGAACCCTAACCCTCACCCCTAACCCTAACCCTAACCCTAACCCGAACCCTAACCCTAACCTGAACCCAAACCCTAACGCTAACCCTAACCCGAACCCTAACCCTAACCCGAACCCGAACCCAAACCCTAACCCGAAACCAAACCCTAACCCGAACCCGAAAACTAACCCTAACCCGAAGCCTAACCCTAAGCCGAACCCTAACCCGAACGCGAACCCTAACCCTTAACCCGAACCGTAACCCTAAGCCTAACCCTAACCCGAACCCTAACTCCTAACCCTTACCCTAACCGTAACCCGAACACTACCCAGAACCCTAACCAGAACCCTAACACTAAGCCTAACCCGAACACTAACCCTAACCCGAACCCTAACCCCTAACCCTAACCCTAACCCTAACCCGAACCCTAACCCTAACACCTAACACTAACCCTAACCCTAACCCGAACCCTAACCCTTAACCCGAACCCTAACCCTAACCCTAACCCCAACCCTAACCCGAAACCTAACCCCTAACCCTTACCCTAACCCTAACCCGAACACTAAACCGAACCCTAACCAGAACCCTAAACCTAACCCTAAACCTAAGCCTAACCCGAACCCTAACACTAACTCGAACCCTAACCCTAACCCGAACCCTAACCCTCACCCAAACCCTAACCCGAACCCGAACCCGAACCCGAACCCTAACGCTAACCCGAACCCTAAACCTAACCCGAACCCAAACCCTAACACTAACCCTAAACCTAACCCTAACCCTAACCCGAACCCTAACCCTAACCCGAACCCTAACCATAACCCGAACCCTAACCCAAACCCTAACCATAACCTGAACCCGAACCCTAACCCTAACCCGAAACCTAACCGTAACCCTAATCCTAAACCCTAACCCTCACCCGAACCCTAACCCTAACCCTGAACCTAACCCTAACCCGAACCCTAACCCGAACCCTAACCCGAAACCTAACCCTCACCCTAACCCTAACCCGAACCCTAACCCGAACCCTAACCCTAACACTAACCTTAACACTAACCCTAACCCGAACCCTAACCCAACCCGAACCCTAACCCTAACCCTAAAATTACCCCGAACCCTAACCCTAACCCTAACCATAACCCAAACCCTAACCCTAACCCGATCCCTAACCCAAACCCTAACCCTAACCCGAACCCGAACCCTAACCCTAACCCGAACCCTAACCGTAACCCTAATCCTAACAACTAACCCTCACCCGAACCCTAACCCTAACCCTGAACCTAAAACTAACCCGAACCCTAACGCTCACCCTAACCCGAACACTAACCCTCACCCTAACCCTAACCCGAACCCTAACCCGAACCCTAACCCTAACCCTAAACTTAACACTAACCCTAACCCGAACCCTAACCCTTACCCTAACCCTAACGCCGAACCCTAACCCTAGCCCTATCCCTAACCCGAAACCTAACCCTAAACCTAACCCGAACCCCTAACCCTAACCCTGACTCTAACCCGAATCCTAAACCGAACGCTAACCCTCACCCTAACCCTAATCCGAACCGTAACCCTAACCCTAACCCTAAACCTAACCCGAACCCTAACCTAACCTGATCCCGAACCCTAACCCTAACCCTAACCCTAACCCTAACCCGAAACCGAACCCTAACCCTAACCAGAACCCTAAACCTAACCCGAACCCTAACCCTAACCCAAACCCGAACCCGAACCCTAACCCGAACCCGAACCCTAACCCGAACCTTAACCCTAACCCTAAACCTAATCCTAACCTTAACCCTAACCCTAACCCGAACCCTAACCCTAACCCTAACTGTAACCCCGAAACCTAACCCTAACCCTAACCCTAACCCGAACCCTAACCCTCACCCTAACCCGAACCCCTAACCCGAACCCTAACCCTAACCCGATCCCTAACCCGAACACTAACCCTAAACCTAACCCGAACCCTAAACCTAACCCTAACCCAAACCCGAACCCTAACCCGAACCCTAACCCGAACCCGAACCCGAAACCTAACCCGAACCCTAACCCTAACCCGAACCCTAACCCTAACCCTAATCCGAACCCTAACCCTAACCCGAACCCTAAGCCGAACACTAACCCGAACCCTAACCCTAACCCTAACCCTAACCCGAACCCTAACCCGAACCCTAACCCGAACCCGAACCCGAACCCTAACCCGAACCCTAACCCTAACCCGAACCCTAACCCGAACCCTAACCCTAACCCTAACATCTAACCCTAACCTGAACCCTAACCCTAACCCAACCCTAACCCGAACCCTATCCCGAACCCTAACCAGAACGCTAACCCTCACCCTAACCCTAACCCGAACCCCTACCCTAACACTAACCCGAACGCTAACCCTCACCCTAAACCTAACCCGAACCCTAACCCTAACCCTAACCCTAACCCTAACCCTAACCCTAACCCGAACCCTAACCCTAACCCTCACCCTAACCCTTACCCTCACCCTAACCCTAAACCTAACCCTAATCCGAACCCTAACCTGAACCCTAACCCGAACCGTAACCCTCACCCTAACCCTAACCCGAACCCTAACCCGAAACCTAAACCTAACCCTAACCTTAACCCTAACCCTAACCCGAACCCTAACCCTAACCCGAACCCGAACCCTAACCCGAACCCAAAACCTAACCCGAACCCTAACCCGAACCCGAACCCTAACCCTAACCCGAACCCTAACCCTAACCCGAACCCTAAATCTAACCCTACCTCCTAAACGTAACCCTAACCCTAACCATAACCCTAACCCTAACCCGAACCCTAACCCTAACCCGAACCCTAACCCGAACCCTAGCCGGAACCCTAACCCGAACGCTAACCCTCTCCCTAACCCTAACCCGAACCCAAACCCTAACCCTAACCCTAACCCTAACCCTAACCCGAACCCTAACCCTAACCCTAACCTTAACCCGAACCCTAACCCTAAACCTAAACCTAACCCTAACCCGAACCCTAACCCTAACACTAATCCTAAACCCGATCCCTAACCCTAACCGTAACCCTAAACCTAACCTGAACCCGAACCCTAACCCTAACCCTAAACCTAACCGTAACCCCGAACCCTAAACCTAACCCTAACCCTAACCCGAACCCGAACCCGAACCCTAACCAGAACCCTAACCCTAACCCGAACCCTAACCCTAAACCAAAACTGAACCCGAACCCTAACTTGAACCCGAACCCTAACCCTAACCCGAACCCTAACCCAAACCCTAACCCTAACCCGAAACCGAACCCTAACCCTAACCCGAACCCTAACCGTAACCCTAATCCTAAAACCTAACCCTCACCCGAACCCTAACCCTAACCCAGAACCTAACCCTAACCCGAACCCTAACGCTCACACTAACCCGAACCCTAACCCTCACCCTAACCCTAACACGAACCCTAACCCGAACCCTAACCCTAACCCTAAACTTAACACTAACCCTAACCCGAACCCTAACCCTTACCCTAACCCTAACGCCGAACCCTAACCCTAGCCCTATCCCTAACCCGAAACCTAACCCTAACCCTAACCCGAACCCCTAACCCTAACCCTGACTCTAACCCGAACCCTAACCCAAACGCTAACCCTCACCCTAACCCTAATCCGAACCCTAACCCTAACCCTAACCCTAACCATAAACCGAACCCTAGCCCTAACCCTAATCCTATCACCGAACCGTAACCCTAACCCTAACCCTAAACCTAACCCGAACCCTAAACCTAACCTGATCCCGAAACCTAACCCTAACCCTAACCTGAACCCTAACCCTAACCCTAACCCTAACTCCGAAACCTAACCCTAACCCTAACCCTAAACCGAAACCGAACCCTAACCCTAACCAGAACCCTAAACCTAACCCGAACCCTAACCCTAACCCAAACCCGAACCCGAACCCTAACCCTAACCCTAACCCGAACCCTAACCCTAAACCGAACCCTAACGCGAACCCTAACCCTAACCCTAACCCGAGCCCTAACCCTAACCCAAACCCGAAACCGAACCCTAACCCGAACCCGAACCCGAACCCTAAACCCGAACCCTAACCCTAACCCTAACCCTACCCGAACCCTAACCCTCACCCAAACCCGAACCCCTAACCCTAACCCTAACCCGATCCCTAACCCGAACACTAACCCTAAACCTAACCCGAACCCTAAACCTAACCCTAACCCAAACCCGAACCCTAACCCGAACCCTAACACTACCCCGAACCCTAACCCTAACCCGAACCCTAAACCTAACCCTAACCCTAACCCTAACCCTAACCCCGAACCCTAACCCTAACCCGAACCCGAACCCTAACCCGAACCCAAAACCTAACCCGAACCCTAACCCGAACCCGAACCCGAACCCTAACCCGAACCCTAACCCTAACCCGAACCCTAACCCTCACCCTAATCCGAACCCTAACCCTAACCCGAACCCTAAGCCGAACACTAACCCGAACCCTAACCCTAACCCGAACTCTAACCCGAACCCTAACCCTAACCCTAACACCTAACCCTAACCCGAACCCTAACCCTAACCCAACCCTAACCGAACCCTATCCCGAACCATAACCCGAACGCTAACCCTCACCCTAACCCTAACCCGACCCTAACCCTAACACTAACCCGAACGCTAAACCTCACCCTAACCCTAACCCGAACCCTAACCCTAACCCTAACCCTAACCCTAACCCGAACCCTAGCCCTAACCCTCACCCTAACCATTACCCTCACCCTAACCCTAAACCTAACCCTAATCCGAACCCTAACCTGAACCCTAACCCGAAACCTAACACTCACCCTAACCCTAACTCGAACGCTAACCCGAACCCTAACCCTAACCCTAGCCTTAACCCTAACCCTAACCCGAACCCTAACCCTAACCCGAACCCTAACACCTAACCCTAAGCCTAAACCTAACCCTAACCCGAACCCTAAATCTAACCCTACCTCCTAAACGTAACCCTAACCCTAACCCTAACCCTAACCCGAACCCTAACCCTAACCCGAACCCTATCCCGAACCCTAACCCGAACCCTAACCCGAATGCTAACCCTCTCCCTAACCCTAACCCGAACCCAAACCCTAACCCTAACCCTAACCCTAACCCTAACCCTAACCCTAACCCGAACCCTAACCCTAACCCGAACCCGAACCCTAACCCGAACCTTAACGCTAAACCTAACCCTATCACTAACCTTAACCCTAACCCTAACCCGAACCCTAACCCTAACCCTAACCGTAACCCCGAACCCTAACCCTAACACTAACCCTAACCCGAACGCTAACCCTCACCCTAACCTTAACCCGAACCCTAACCCTAACCCTAACCCTAACCCTAACCCGAACCCTAACCCTAACACTAATCCTAACCCCGATCCCTAACCCTAACCGTAACCCTAAACCTAACCCGAACCCTAAACCTAACCTGAACCCGAACCCTAACCCTAACCCTAACCCTAACCGTAACCCCGAACCATAAACCTAACCCTAACCCTAACCCGAACCCGAACCCGAACCCTAACCAGAACCCTAACCCTAACCCGAACCCTAACCCTAAACCAAAACCGAACCCGAACCCTAACCCGAAACCGAACCCGAACCCTAACCTGAACTTTAACCCTAACCTAACCCTAACCCTAACCCTAAACTTAACCCTAACCCTAACCCGAACCCTAACCCTAAACCTAACCGTAACCCCGAACCCTAACCCTAACCCTAACCCGAACCCTAACCCGAACCCTAACCCGAACCCCTAACCCTAACCCTAACCCTAAACTGATCCCTAACCCGAACCCTAACCCTAAACCTAACCCGAACCCTAACCCGAACCCGAACCCTAACCCGAACCCGAAACCTAACCCGAACCCTAACCCGAACCCTAACCCGAACCCGAACCCTAACCCGAACCCTAACCCTAACCCGAAACCTAACCCTAAACATAATCCGAACCCTAACCCTAACACGAACCCTAAGCCGAAAACTAACCGGAACCGGAACCCTAACCCGAACCCTAACCCTAAACCAACCCTAACCCGAACCCTAACCCGAACCCTAACACGAACGCTAACCCTCACCCTAACCCTAACACGAACCCTAACCCTAACCCTAAACCTAACCCTAACCCGAACCCTAACCCTAAACCTAACCCCGAAACCTAACCCTAACCCTAACCCGAACCCTAACCCTAACCCGAACCCGAACCCTAACCCTAACCCTAACCCTAACCCTAAACCGAACCCTATCCCTAACCCTTAACCCTAACACTTAACCCGAACCCTAACCCTAACACGAACCCTAACCCGATCCCGAACCCTAACCCGAACGCGAACCGTAACCATTCACCCGAACCCGAACCCTAACCCTAACCTTAACCCTAAGCCGAACACTAACCCCTAACACTTACCCTAACCCTAACCCGAACCCTAACCCGAACCCTAACCCGAACCGTAACCCTAACCCTAACCCTAAGCCTAACCCGAACACTAACCTTAACCCGAACACTAACCCCTAACCCTAACCCTAACCCTAACCCGAACCCTAACCCTAACCCCTAACCCTAACCCTAACCCTAACCCGAACCCTAACACTAACCTGAACCCTAACCCTAACCCTAACATCTAACCCTAACCTGAACCCTAACCCTAACCCAACCCTAACCCGAACCCTATCCCGAACCCTAACCAGAACGCTAACCCTCACCCTAACCCTAACCCGAACCCCTACCCTAACACTAACCCGAACGCTAACCCTCACCCTAAACCTAACCCGAACCCTAACGCTAACCCTAACCCTAACCCTAACCCTAACCCGAACCCTAACCCTAACCCTCACCCTAACCCTTACCCTCACCCTAACCCTAAACCTAACCCTAATCCGAACCCTAACCTGAACCCTAACCCGAACCGTAACCCTCACCCTAACCCTAACCCGAACCCTAACCCGAAACCTAAACCTAACCCTAACCTTAACCCTAACCCTAACCCGAACCCTAACCCTAACCCGAACCCGAACCCTAACCCGAACCCAAAACCTAAACCGAACCCTAACCCGAACCCGAACCCGAACCCTAACCCGAACCCTAACCCTAACCCGAACACTAAATCTAACCCTACCTCCTAAACGTAACCCTAACCCTAACCCTAACCCTAACCCTAACCCGAACCCTAACCCTAACCCGAACCCTAACCCAAACCCTAGCCCGAACCCTAACCCGAACGCTAACCCTCTCCCTAACCCTAACCCGAACCCAAACCCTAACCCTAACCCTAACCCTAACCCTAACCCGAACCCTAACCCTAACCCTAACCTTAACCCGAACCCTAACCCTAAACCTAAACCTAACACTAACCCGAACCCTAACCCTAACACTAATCCTAACCCCGATCCCTAACCCTAACCGTAACCCTAAACCTAACCTGAACCCGAACCCTAACCCTAACCCTAAACCTAACCGTAACCCCGAACCCTAAACCTAACCCTAACCCTAACCCGAACCCGAACCCGAACCCTAACCAGAACCCTAACCCTAACCCGAACCCTAACCCTAAACCAAAACCGAACCCGAACCCTAACCTGAACCCGAACCCTAACCCTAACCCGAACCCTAACCCAAACCCTAACCCTAACCCGAACCCGAACCCTAACCCTAACCCGAACCCTAACCGTAACCCTAATCCTAACACCTAACCATCACCCGAACCCTAACCCTAACCCAGAACCTAACCCTAACCCGAACCCTAACGCTCACACTAACCCGAACCCTAACCCTCACCCTAACCCTAACCCGAACCCTAACCCGAACCCTAACCCTAACCCTAAACTTAACACTAACCCTAACCCGAACCCTAACCCTTACCCTAACCCTAACGCCGAACCCTAACCCTAGCCCTATCCCTAACCCGAAACCTAACCCTAACCCTAACTCGAACCCCTAACCCTAACCCTGACTCTAACCCGAACCCTAACCCGAACGCTAACCCTCACCCTAACCCTAATCCGAACCCTAACCCTAACCCTAACCCTAACCCTAAACCGAACCCTAGCCCTAACCCTAATCCTATCACCGAACCGTAACCCTAACCCTAACCCTAAACCTAACCCGAACCCTAAACCTAACCTGATCCCGAACCCTAACCCTAACCCTAACCCTAACCTGAACCCTAACCCTAACCCTAACCCTAACTCCGAACCCTAACCCTAACCCTAACCCTAACCCGAAACCGAACCCTAACCCTAACCAGAACCCTAAACCTAACCCGAACCCTAACCCTAACCCAAACCCGAACCCGAACCCTAACCCTAACCCTAACCCGAACCCTAACCCTAAACCGAACCCTAACCCGAACCCTAACCCTAACCCTAACCCGAACCCTAACCCTAACCCAAACCCGAACCCGAACCCTAACCCGAACCCGAACCCGAACCCTAACCCCGTACCCTAACCCTAACCCTAACCCTAACCCGAACCCTAACCCTCACCATAACCCGAACCCCTAAC
The DNA here is from genome assembly GCA_032313775.1 of Urocyon cinereoargenteus. Taxonomy (NCBI): domain Eukaryota; kingdom Metazoa; phylum Chordata; class Mammalia; order Carnivora; family Canidae; genus Urocyon; species Urocyon cinereoargenteus. The sequence goes on along the minus strand of JAVLSZ010000001.1, from coordinate 1,204,289 downwards.
CCTAACCCTAACCCTAACCCGATCCCTAACCCGAACACTAACCCTAAACCTAACCCGAACCCTAAACCTAACCCTAACCCAAACCCGAACCCTAACCCGAACCCTAACACTACCCCGAACCCTAACCCTAACCCGAACCCTAAACCTAACCCTAACCCTAACCCTAACCCTAACCCCGAACCCTACCCTAACCCGAACCCGAACCCTAACCCGAACCCAAAACCTAAACCGAACCCTAACCCGAACCCGAACCCGAACCCTAACCCGAACCCTAACCCTAACCCGAACCCTAACCCTCACCCTAATCCGAACCCTAACCCTAACCCGAACCCTAAGCCGAACACTAACCCGAACCCTAACCCTAACCCGAACCCTAACCCGAACCGTAACCCTAACCCTAACAACTAACCCTAACCCGAACCCTAACCCTAACCCAACCCTAACCCGAACCCTATCCCGAACCCTAACCCGAACGCTAACCCTCACCCTAACCCTAACCCGAACCCTAACCCTAACACTAACCCGAACGCTAAACCTCACCCTAACCCTAACCCGAACCCTAACCCTAACCCTAACCCTAACCCTAACCCGAACCCTAACCCTAACCCTCACCCTAACCATTACCCTCACCCTAACCCTAAACCTAACCCTAATCCGAACCCTAACCTGAACCCTAACCCGAACCCTAACACTCACCCTAACCCTAACTCGAACCCTAACCCGAACCCTAACCCTAACCCTAGCCTTAACCCTAACCCTAACCAGAACCCTAACCCTAAACCGAACCCTAACACCTAACCCTAAGCCTAAGCCTAACCCTAACCCGAACCCTAAATCTAACCCTACCTCCTAAACGTAACCCTAACCCTAACCCTAACCCTAACCCGAACCCTAACCCTAACCCGAACCCTATCCCGAACCCTAACCCGAACGCTAACCCGAACGCTAACCCTCTCCCTAACCCTAACCCGAACCCAAACCCTAACCCTAACACTAACACTAACCCGAACCCTAACCCTAACCCCGAACCCTAACCCTAACCCTAACCCTAACCCTAACCCGAACCCTAACCCAAAACCTAACCCTAACCCGAAGCCGAACCCTAACCCTAACCCGAACCTTAACCGTAAACCTAATCCTAACCCCTAACCCTCACCCGAACCCTAAACCTAACCCTGAATCTAACCCTAACACGAACCCTAACCCGAACCCTAACCCGAAACCTAACCCTCACGCTAACCCTAACCCGAACCCTAACCCGAACCCTAAACCTAAACCTAACCTTAACACTAACCCTAACCCGAACCCTAACCCTTACCCTAACCCTAACCCCGAACCCTAACCCTAGCCCTATCCCTAACCAGAACCCTAACCCTAACCCTAACCCGAACACCTAACCCTAACCCTAACCCTAACCCGAACCCTAACCCAAACGCTAACCCTCACCCTAACCCTAACCCGAACCCCTAAACCTAAACCTAACCCTAACCCTAACCCTAACCTGAACCCTAAACCTAACCCTAACCCTAACCCTAACCCGAACCCTAACCCTAACCCTAACCCTAACCCTAACCCGAAACCTAACGCTAACCATAACCCTAACCCCAAACCCTAACCCTAACCCTAACCCTAACCCTAACCCGAACCCTAACCCTAACCCGAACCCTAACCCTAAACCTAACCCTAACCCTAACCCGAACCCTAACACTAACACTTAAACCTAACCCTTAACCCGAACCCTAACCCTAACCCGAACCCTAACCCGATCCCGAACCCTAACCCGAACGCGAACCCTAACCCTTAACCCGAACACTAACCCTAACCCTAACCCGAAACCTAACCCCTAACCCTTACCCTGACCCTAACCCAAACCCTAAACCGAAACCTAACCCGAACCCTAACCCTCTCCCTAACCCTAACCCTAACCCGAACACTAACCCTAACCCGAAACCTAACCCCTAACCCTAACCCTAACCCTAACCCTAACCCTAACCCAAAACTTAACCCTAACCCCTAACCCTAACCTTAACCCTAACCCGAACCCTAACCCTAACCTGAACCCTAACCCTAACCCTAACCCTAAACCGAACCCGAACCCTAACCCTAACCCGAATCCTAACCCTACCCGAACCCTAACTCTAACCCAAACCCTAACCCTAACCCTAATCATAACCCGTAACCTAACCCGGACCCTAACCTGAACCCTAACCCTAACCCTACCCTTAACCCTAACCCTAACCCAACCCTAACCCTAACCCAAAAACCTAACCCCGAACCCTAACCCTAACCCTAACTCTAAACCTAACCCTAACCCTAACCCGAACCCTAACCCTAAACCTAACCCTAACCCCGAACCCTAACCATAATGCTAACCCTAACCCTAACATGAACCCTAAACCTAACCCGAACCCGAAACCGAACCCTAACCCTAACCCTCACCCAAACCCTAACCCTAACCCTTAACCCTAACCCTTAACCCGAACCCTAACCCTAACCCGAAGCCTAACCCGATCCCGAACCCTAAACCGAACGCGAACCCTAACCCTTAACCCGAACCCTAACCCTAACCCGAACCCTAACCCGATCCCGAACCCTAACCCGAACCCGAACCCTAACCCGTAACCCTTACACTAACGCTCACCCGAACCCTAAACTGAACCCTAAACCGAACCCTAACCCTAACCCTAAGCCTAACCCGAACACTAACCCTAACACGAACCCTAACCCCTAACCCTAACCCTAAACCTAACCCGAACCCTGACCCTAACCCCTAACACTAACCCTAAACCTAACCCGAACCCTAACCCTAACCTGAACCCTGACCCTAAACCGAACCCTAACCCGAAACCTAACCCTCACGCTAACCCTAACCCGAACCCTAACCCGAACCCTAAACCTAACCCTAACCTTAACACTAACCCTAACCCGAACCCTAACCCTTACCCTAACCCTAACCCGAACCCTAACCCTAGCCCTATCCCTAACCAGAACCCTAACCCTAACCCTAACCCGAACTCCTAACCCTAACCCTAACCCTAACCCGAACCCTAACCCAAACGCTAACCCTCACCCTAACCCGAACGCGAACCCTAACCCTTAACCCGAAAACTAACCCTAACCCTAACCCGAAACCTAACCCCTAACCCTTACCCTGACCCTAACCCAAACCCTAAACCGAAACCTAACCCGAACCCTAACCCTCTCCCTAACCCTAACCCTAACCCGAACACTAACCCTAACCCGAACCCTAACCCCTAACCCTAACCCTAACCCTAACCCTAACCCTAACCCAAAACTTAACCCTAACCCCTAACCCTAACCTTAACCCTAACCCGAACCCTAACCCTAACCTGAACCCTAACCCTAACCCTAACCCTAAACCGAACCCGAACCCTAACCCTAACCCGAACCCTAACCCTACCCGAACCCTAACCCTAACCCAAACCCTAACCCTAACCCTAATCCTAACCCGTAACCTAACCCGGACCCTAACCTGAACCCTAACCCTAACCCTACCCTTAACCCTAAACCTAACCCAACCCTAACCCTAACCCAAAAACCTAACCCCGAACCCTAACCCTAACCCTAACTCTAAACCTAACCCTAACCCTAACCCGAACCCTAACCCTAAACCTAACCCTAACCCCGAACCCTAACCCTAATGCTAACCCTAACCCTAACACGAACCCTAAAACTAACCCGAACCCGAAACCGAACCCTAACCCTAACCCTCACCCAAACCCTAACCCTAACCCTTAACCCTAACCCTTAACCCGAACCCTAACCCTAACCCGAAGTCTAACCCGATCCCGAACCCTAAACCGAACGCGAACCCTAACCCTTAACCCGAACCCTAACCCTAACCCGAACCCTAACCCGATCCCGAACCCTAACCCGAACCCGAACCCTAACCCGTAACCCTTACACTAACGCTCACCCGAACCCTAAACTGAACCCTAAACCGAACCCTAACCCTAACCCTAACCCTAAGCCTAACCCGAACACTAACCCTAACACGAACCCTAACCCCTAACCCTAAACCTAAACCTAACCCGAACCCTGACCCTAACCCCTAACACTAACCCTAAACCTAACCCGAACCCTAACCCTAACCTGAACCCTGACCCTAAACCGAACCCTAACCCGAACCCTAACGCTAACCCTAACCCTAACCCTAACCCTAAACCTAACCCGAACCCTAACCCCTAACCCTAACACTAACCCTAACCCGAACCCTAACCCGAACCCTAACCCTAACCCTAACCCTAACCCTAACCCGAACCCTAACCCTAACCCGAACCCTAACACCTAACCCTAACCCTAACCCTTACCCTAACCCGAACCCTAAACCTAACCCTACCTCCTAAACCTAACACTAACCCTAACACTAACCCTAATCCGAACCCTAACCCTAACCCGAACCCTAACCCGAACCCTAACCCTAACCCGAACCCGAACCCTAACCCTAACCCGAACCCTAACCCTACCCGAACCCTAACCCTAACACTAACCCTAACCTGAACCCGAACCCTAACCCTAACCCGAACCCAAACCCTAACCAGAACCCGAACCCTAACCCTAAAACTAACCCTAAACCGAACCCGAACCCTAACCCTAACCCTAACACTAACCCTAACCCTAACCCGAACCCTAACCCGAACCCGAACCCTAACCCTAACCCTAACTCTAACCCTAACCCGAACCCTAACCCTAACCCGAACCCTACCCTAACCCGAACCCTAACCCTAACCCGAACCCGAACCCTAACCCTAACCATAACCCGAACCCTAACCCTAACCCTAACCCTGACCCGAAACCTACCCTAACCCGAACCCTAACCCTAACCCGAACCCTAACCCTAACCCTAAACCTAACCCGAACCCTAACCCTAACTCTAACCCTAACCCGAACCCTGACCCGAACCCTAACCCTATCCCGAACCCTAACCCGAACCCTAACCCGAACCCTAACCCGAACCCTAGCCCTAAACCTAACCCGAACCCTAACCTTAACCCTAACCCTAACCCGAAACCTGACCCTAACCCTAACCCTAACCCGAAACCGAACCCTAAACCTAACCCTAACCGTAACCCGAACCCGAACCCTAACCCTAACCCGAACCCTAACACTAGCACTAACCCTAACCCTAAACCGAACCCTAACCCTTACCCGAACCCTATCCCAAACTCTAACCCTAACCCGAACCCGAATCCTAACCCTAAACCGAACCCTAACCCTAACCCGAACCCCAAACCTAACACTAACCCTAACCCGAACCCGAACCCTAACACTAACCCGAACCCTAAACCTAACACTAACCCTAACCCGAACCCGAACCCTACTCTAAACCTAACCCTAATCCTAACCCTTACCTGAACCCTAACCCAAACCCGAACCCTAACACTAACCCTAACCCTAACCCCGAACCCAAACCCTACCCCGAAACCTAACCCTAACCCGAACCCGAACCCTAAACCGAAACCTAACCTGAACCCTAACCAAAACCCAACCCGAACCCTAACCCTCACCGTAACCCTAACCCGAACCCTAACCCGAAACCTAACCTTAACCCGAACCCTAACCCTTACCCGAACCCTAACCCGAACGCTAACCCTAACCTTAACACTTAACCCTAACCCGAACCCTAACCCTAACCCTAACCCTAACCCGAACCCTAACCCGAAACCTAACCTGAACGCTAACCCTCACCCTAACCCTAATCCGAACCCTAACCCTATCCCTAAACCTAACCCGAACCCTAACCCCTAACCCTAACCCTAACCCTAACACGAACACTAACCCGAACCCTAACCCTAACCCTAACCCTAACCCTAACCCTAACCCTAACCCGAACCCTAACCCTAACCCGAACCCTAACACCTAACCCTAACCCTAACCCTAACCCTAACCCGAATCCTAAACCTAACCCTACCTCCTAAACCTAACACTAACCCTAACCCTAACCCTAATCCGAACCCTAACCCTGACCCGAACCCTAACCCGAACCCTAACCCTAACCCGAACCCAAACCCTAACCCTAACCCGAACCCTAACCCTACCCGAACCCTAACCCTAACACTAACCCTAACCTGAAAACGAAACCTAACCGTAACCCGAACCCAAACCCTAACCCGAACCCGAACCCTAACCCTAAAACTAACCCTAAACCGAACCCGAACCCTAACCCTAACCCTAACACTAACCCTAACCCTAACCCGAACCCTAACCCGAACCCGAACCCTAACCCTAACCCTAACTCTAACCCTAACCCGAACCCTAACCCTAAAATGAACCCTACCCTAACCCGAACCCTAACCCTAACCCGAACCCGAACCCTAACCCTAACCCTAACCGAACCCTAACCCTAACCCTAACCCTGACCCGAACCCTACCCTAACCCGAACCCTAACCCTAACCGGAACCCTAACCCTAACCCTAGCCTTAACCCTAACCCTAACCAGAACCCTAACCCTAACCCGAACCCTAACACCTAACCCTAAGCCTAAACCTAACCCTAACCCGAACCCTAAATCTAACCCTACCTCCTAAACGTAACCCTAACCCTAACCCTAACCCTAACCCGAACCCTAACCCTAACCCGAACCCTATCCCGAACCCTAACCCGAACCCTAACCCGAATGCTAACCCTCTCCCTAACCCTAACCCGAACCCAAACCCTAACCCTAACCCTAACCCTAACCCTAACCCTAACCCTAACCCGAACCCTAACCCTAACCCCGAACCCTAACCCTAACCCGAACCCTAACCCTAACCCGAACCCTAACCCTAACCCGAACCCGAACCCGAACCCTAACCCGAACCTTAACGCTAAACCTAACCCTATCACTAACCTTAACCCTAACCCTAACCCGAACACTAACCCTAACCCTAACCGTAACCCCGAACCCTAACCCTAACACTAACCCTAACCCGAACGCTAACCCTCACCCTAACCTTAATCCGAACCCTAACCCTAACCCTAACCCTAACCCTAACCCGAACCCTAACCCTAACACTAATCCTAACCCCGATCCCTAACACTAACCGTAACCCTAAACCTAACCCGAACCCTAAACCTAACCTGAACCCGAACCCTAACCCTAACCCTAACCCTAACCGTAACCCCGAACCATAAACCTAACCCTAACCCTAACCCGAACCCGAACCCGAACCCTAACCAGAACCCTAACCCTAACCCGAACCCTAACCCTAAACCAAAACCGAACCCGAACCCTAACCTGAACCCGAACCCGAACCCTAACCTGAACTTTAACCCTAACCTAACCCTAACCCTAACCCTAAACTTAACCCTAACCCTAACCCGAACCCTAACCCTAACCCTAACCGTAACCCCGAACCCTAACCCTAACCCTAACCCTAACCCGAACCCTAACCCGAACCCTAACCCGAACCCCTAACCCTAACCCTAACCCTAAACTGATCCCTAACCCGAACCCTAACCCTAAACCTAACCCGAACCCTAACCCGAACCCGAACCCTAACCCGAACCCGAAACCTAACCCGAACCCTAACCCGAACCCTAACCCGAACCCGAACCCGAACCCTACCCGAACCCTAACCCTAACCCGAAACCTAACCCTAAACATAATCCGAACCCTAATCCTAACCCGAACCCTAAGCCGAAAACTAACCGGAACCGTAACCCTAACCCGAACCCTAACCCTAAACCAACCCTAACCCGAACCCTAACCCGAACCCTAACACGAACGCTAACCCTCACCCTAACCCTAACACGAACCCTAACCCTAACCCTAAACCTAACCCTAACCCGAACCCTAACCCTAAACCTAACCCCGAAACCTAACCCTAACCCTAACCCTACCCCTAACCCTAACACGAACCCTAACCCTAACCCGAACCCGAACCCTAACCCTAACCCTAACCCTAACCCTAAACCGAACCCTATCCCTAACCCTTAACCCTAACACTTAACCCGAACCCTAACCCTAACACGAACCCTAACCCGATCCCGAACCCTAACCCGAACGCGAACCGTAACCATTCACCCGAACCCGAACCCTAACCCTAACCCTAACCCTAAGCCGAACACTAACCCCTAACACTTACCCTAACCCTAACCCGAACCCTAACCCGAACCCTAACCCGAACCGTAACCCTAACCCTAACCCTAAGCCTAACCCGAACACTAACCTTAACCCGAACACTAACCCCTAACCCTAACCCTAACCCTAACCCGAACCCTAACCCTAACCCCTAACCCTAACCCTAACCCTAACCCGAACCCTAACCCTAACCTGAACCCTAACCCTAACCCTAACATCTAACCCTAACCTGAACCCTAACCCTAACCCAACCCTAACCCGAACCCTATCCCGAACCCTAACCAGAACGCTAACCCTCACCCTAACCCTAACCCGAACCCCTACCCTAACACTAACCCGAACGCTAACCCTCACCCTAAACCTAACCCGAACCCTAACCCTAACCCTAACCCTAACCCTAACCCTAACCCTAACCCGAACCCTAACCCTAACCCTCACCCTAACCCTTACCCTCACCCTAACCCTAAACCTAACCCTAATCCGAACCCTAACCTGAACCCTAACCCGAACCGTAACCCTCACCCTAACCCTAACCCGAACCCTAACCCGAAACCTAAACCTAACCCTAACCTTAACCCTAACCCTAACCCGAACCCTAACCCTAACCCGAACCCGAACCCTAACCCGAAACCAAAACCTAACCCGAACCCTAACCCGAACCCGAACCCGAACCCTAACCCGAACCCTAACCCTAACCCGAACACTAAATCTAACCCTACCTCCTAAACGTAACCCTAACCCTAACCCTAACCCTAACCCGAACCCTAACACTAACCCGAACCCTAACCCGAACCCTAGCCCGAACCCTAACCCGAACGCTAACCCTCTCCCTAACCCTAACCCGAACCCAAACCCTAACCCTAACCCTAACCCTAACCCTAACCCGAACCCTAACCCTAACCCTAACCTTAACCCGAACCCTAACCCTAAACCTAAACCTAACACTAACCCGAACCCTAACCCTAACACTAATCCTAACACCGATCCCTAACCCTAACCGTAACCCTAAACCTAACCTGAACCCGAACCCTAACCCTAACCCTAAACCTAACCGTAACCCCGAACCCTAAACCTAACCCTAACCCTAACCCGAACCCGAACCCGAACCCTAACCAGAACCCTAACCCTAACCCGAACCCTAACCCTAAACCAAAACCGAACCCGAACCCTAACCTGAACCCGAACCCTAACCCTAACCCGAACCCTAACCCAAACCCTAACCCTAACCCGAACCCGAACCCTAACCCTAACCCGAACCCTAACCGTAACCCTAATCCTAACACCTAACCCTCACCGAACCCTAACCCTAACCCAGAACCTAACCCTAACCCGAACCCTAATGCTCACACTAACCCGAACCCTAACCCTCACCCTAACCCTAACCCGAACCCTAACCCGAACCCTAACCCTAACCCTAAACTTAACACTAACCCTAACCCGAACCCTAACCCTTACCCTAACCCTAACGCCGAACCCTAACCCTAGCCCTATCCCTAACCCGAAACCTAACCCTAACCCTAACCCGAACCCCTAACCCTAACCCTGACTCTAACCCGAACCCTAACCCGAACGCTAACCCTCACCCTAACCCTAATCCGAACCCTAACCCTAACCCTAACCCTAACCCTAAACCGAACCCTAGCCCTAACCCTAATCCTATCACCGAACCGTAACCCTAACCCTAACCCTAAACCTAACCCGAACCCTAAACCTAACCTGATCCCGAACCCTAACCCTAACCCTAACCCTAACCCTAACCTGAACCCTAACCCTAACCCTAACCCTAACTCCGAACCCTAACCCTAACCCTAACCCTAACCCGAAACCGAACCCTAACCCTAACCAGAACCCTAAACCTAACCCGAACCCTAACCCTAACCCAAACCCGAACCCGAACCCTAACCCTAACCCTAACCCGAAGCCTAACCCTAAACCGAACCCTAACCCGAACCCTAACCCTAACCCTAACCCGAAACCTAACCCTAACCCAAACCCGAACCCGAACCCTAACCCGAACCCGAACCCGAACCCTAACCCCGAACCCTAACCCTAACCCTAACCCTAACCCGAACCCTAACCCTCACCATAACCCGAACCCCTAACCCTAACCCTAACCCTAACCCGATCCCTAACCCGAACACTAACCCTAAACCTAACCCGAACCCTAAACCTAACCCTAACCCAAACCCGAACCCTAACCCGAACCCTAACACTACCCCGAACCCTAACCCTAACCCGAACCCTAAACCTAACCCTAACCCTAACCCTAACCCTAACCCCGAACCCTACCCTAACCCGAACCCGAACCCTAACCCGAACCCAAAACCTAACCCGAACCCTAACCCGAACCCGAACCCGAACCCTAACCCGAACCCTAACCCTAACCCGAACCCTAACCCTCACCCTAATCCGAACCCTAACCCTAACCCGAACCCTAAGCCGAACACTAACCCGAACCCTAACCCTAACCCGAACCCTAACCCGAACCGTAACCCTAACCCTAACACCTAACCCTAACCCGAACCCTAACCCTAACCCAACCCTAACCCGAACCCTATCCCGAACCCTAACCCGAACGCTAACCATCACCCTAACCCTAACCCGAACCCTAACCCTAACACTAACCCGAACGCTAAACCTCACCCTAACCCTAACCCGAACCCTAACCCTAACCCTAACCCTAACCCTAACCCTAACCCGAACCCTAACCCTAACCCTCACCCTAACCATTACCCTCACCCTAACCCTAAACCTAACCCTAATCCGAACCCTAACCTGAACCCTAACCCGAACCCTAACACTCACCCTAACCCTAACTCGAACCCTAACCCGAACCCTAACCCTAACCCTAGCCTTAACCCTAACCCTAACCAGAACCCTAACCCTAACCCGAACCCTAACACCTAACCCTAAGCCTAAGCCTAACCCTAACCCGAACCCTAAATCTAACCCTACCTCCTAAACGTAACCCTAACCCTAACCCTAACCCTAACCCGAACCCTAACCCTAACCCGAACCCTATCCCGAACCCTAACCCGAACCCTAACCCGAACGCTAACCCTCTCCCTAACCCTAACCCGAACCCAAACCCTAACCCTAACCCTAACACTAACCCGAACCCTAACCCTAACCCGAAGCCGAACCCTAACCCTAACCCGAACCTTAACCGTAAACCTAATCCTAACCCCTAACCCTCACCCGAACCCTAACCCTAACCCTGAATCTAACCCTAACCCGAACCCTAACCCGAACCCTAACCCGAAACCTAACCCTCACGCTAACCCTAACCCGAACCCTAACCCGAACCCTAAACCTAACCCTAACCTTAACACTAACCCTAACCCGAACCCTAACCCTTACCCTAACCCTAACCCCGAACCCTAACCCTAGCCCTATCCCTAACCAGAACCCTAACCCTAACCCTAACCCGAACTCCTAACCCTAACCCTAACCCTAACCCGAACCCTAACCCAAACGCTAACCCTCACCCTAACCCTAACCCGAACCCTAAACCTAAACCTAACCCTAACCCTAACCCTAAACTGAACCCTAAACCTAACCCTAACCCTAACCCTTACCCTAACCCGAACCCTAACCCTAACCCTAACCCTAACCCTAACCCGAAACCTAACGCTAACCATAACCCTAACCCCAAACCCTAACCCTAACCCTAACCCTAACCCTAACCCGAACCCTAACCCGAACCCGAACCCTAACCCTAACCCTAACCCTAACCCGAACCCTAACACTAACACTTAAACCTAACCCTTAACCCGAACCCTAACCCTAACCCGAACCCTAACCCGATCCCGAACCCTAACCCGAACGCGAACCCTAACCCTTAACCCGAACACTAACCCTAACCCTAACCCGAAACCTAACCCCTAACCCTTACCCTGACCCTAACCCAAACCCTAAACCGAAACCTAACCCTAACCCTAACCCGAACACTAACCCTAACCCGAACCCTAACCCTAAACTGAACCTTAACCCTAACCCTAACCCTAACCCGAACCCGAACCCTAACCCTAACCCGAACCCTAACCCTACCCGAACCCTAACCCTAACCCAAACCCTAACCCTAACCCTAATCCTAACCCGAAACCTAACCCAGACCCTAACCTGAACCCTAACCCTAACCCTACCCTTAACCCTAACCCTAACCCAACCCTAACCCTAACCCAAAAACCTAACCCCGAACCCTAACCCTAACCCTAACTCTAAACCTAACCCTAACCCTAACCTGAACCCTAACCCTAAACCTAACCCTAACCCCGAACCCTAACCCTAATCCTAACCCTAACCCTAACACGAACCCTAAACCTAACCCGAACCCGAAACTGAACCCTAACCCTAACCCTCACCCAAACCCTAACCCTAACCCTTAACCCTAACCCTTAACCCTAACCCTAACCCTAACCCGAAGCCTAACCCGATCCCGAACCCTAAACCGAACGCGAACTCTAACCCTTAACCCGAACCCTAACCCTAACCCGAACCCTAACCCGATCCCGAACCCTAACCCGAACCCGAACCCTAACCCGTAACCCTTACACTAACGCTCACCCGAACCCTAAACTGAACCCTAAACCGAACCCTAACCCTAACCCTAACCCTAAGCCTAACCCGAACTCTAACCCTAACACGAACCCTAACCCCTAACCCTAACCCTAAACCTAACCCGAACCCTGACCCTAACCCCTAACACTAACCCTAAACCTAACCCGAACCCTAACCCTAACCTGAACCCTGACCCTAAACCGAACCCTAACCCGAACCCTAACGCTAACCCTAACCCTAACCCTAACACTAAACCTAACCCGAACCCTAACCCCTAACCCTAACCCTAACCCTAACCCGAACCCTAACCCGAACCCTAACCCTAACCCTAACCCTAACCCTAACCCGAACCCTAACCCTAACCCGAACCCTAACACCTAACCCTAACCCTAACCCTTACCCTAACCCGAACCCTAAACCTAACCCTACCTCCTAAACCTAACACTAACCCTAACACTAACCCTAATCCGAACCCTAACCCTAACCCGAAACCTAACCCGAACCCTAACCCTAACCCGAACCCGAACCCTAACCCTAACCCGAACCCTAACCCTACCCGAACCCTAACCCTAACACTAACCCTAACCTGAACCCGAACCCTAACCCTAACCCGAACCCAAACCCTAACCCGAACCCGAACCCTAACCCTAAAACTAACCCTAAACCGAACCCGAACCCTAACCCTAACCCTAACACTAACCCTAACCCTAACCCGAACCCTAACCCGAACCCGAACCCTAACCCTAACCCTAACTCTAACCCTAACCCGAACCCTAACCCTAACCCGAACCCTACCCTAACCCGAACCCTAACCCTAACCCGAACCCGAACCCTAACCCTAACCATAACCCGAACCCTAACCCTAACCCTAACCCTGACCCGAAACCTACCTAACCCGAACCCTAACCCTAACCCGAACCCTAACCCTAACCCTAAACCTAACCCGAACCCTAACCCTAACTCTAACCCTAACCCGAACCCTGACCCGAACCCTAACCCTATCCCGAACCCTAACCCGAACCCTAACCCGAACCCTAACCCGAACCCTAGCCCTAAACCTAACCCGAACCCTAACCTTAACCCTAACCCTAACCCGAAACCTGACCCTAACCCTAACCCTAACCCGAAACCGAACCCTAAACCTAACCCTAACCGTAACCCGAACCCGAACCCTAACCCTAACCCGAACCCTAACACTAGCACTAACCCTAACCCTAAACCGAACCCTAACCCTTACCCGAACCCTATCCCAAACTCTAACCCTAACCCGAACCCGAATCCTAACCCTAAACCGAACCCTAACCCTAACCCGAACCCCAAACCTAACACTAACCCTAACCCGAACCCGAACCCTAACACTAACCCGAACCCTAAACCTAACACTAACCCTAACCCGAACCCGAACCCTACTCTAAACCTAACCCTAATCCTAACCCTTACCTGACCCTAACCTGAACCTGAACCCTAACAGTAACCCTAACCCTAACCCCGAACCCTAATCCTACCCCGAAACCTAACCCTAACCCGAACCCGAACCCTAAACCGAAACCTAACCTGAACCCTAACCAAAACCCAACCCGAACCCTAACCCTCACCGTAACCCTAACCCGAACCCTAACCCGAAACCTAACCCTAACCCGAACCCTAACCCTTACCCGAACCCTAACCCGAACGCTAACCCTAACCTTAACACTTAACCCTAACCCGAACCCTAACCCTAACCCTAACCCTAACCCGAACCCTAACCCGAAACCTAACCTGAACGCTAACCCTCACCCTAACCCTAATCCGAACCCTAACCGTATCCCTAAACCAAACCCGAACCCTAACCCCTAACCCTAACCCTAACCCTAACACGAACACTAACCCGAACCCTAACCCTAACCCTAACCCTAACCCTAACCCTAACCCTAACCCGAACCCTAACCCTAACCCGAACCCTAACACCTAACCCTAACCCTAACCCTAACCCTAACCCGAATCCTAAACCTAACCCTACCTCCTAAACCTAACACTAACCCTAACCCTAACCCTAATCCGAACCCTAACCCTGACCCGAACCCTAACCCGAACCCTAACCCTAACCCGAACCCAAACCCTAACCCGAACCCGAACCCTAACCCTAAAACTAACCCTAAACCGAACCCGAACCCTAAACCTAACCCTAACCCTAACACTAACCCTAACCCTAACCCGAACCCTAACCCGAACCCGAACCCTAACCCTAACCCTAACTCTAACCCTAACCCGAACCCTAACCCTAAAATGAACCCTAACCCTAACCCTAAACCTAACCCTAACCGAACCCTAACCCTAACCCTAACCCTGACCCGAACCCTACCCTAATCCGAACCCTAACCCTAACCCGAACCCTAACCCTAACCCTAAACCTAACCCGAACCCTAACCCTAACTCTAACCCTAACCCGAACCCTGACCCGAACCCTAACCCTAACCCGAACCCTAACCCGAACCCTAACCCGAACCCTAACCCGAACCCTAGCCCTAAACCTAACCCGAACCCTAACCTTAACCCTAACCCTAACCCGAAACCTGACCCTAACCCTAACCCTAACCCTAACCCGAAACCGAACCCTAACCCTAACCCTAACCGTAACCCGAACCTGAACCCTAACACTAACCCGAACCCTAACCCTAACACTAACCCTCGCCCTAAACCGAACCCTAACCCTTACCCGAACCCTATCCCAAACTCTAACCCTACCCCGAACCCGAATCCTAACCCTAAACCGAACCCTAACCCTAACCCGAACCCCAACCCTAACACTAACCCTAACCAGAACCCGAACCCTAACACTAACCCGAACCCTAAACCTAACACTAACCCTAACCCGAACCCGAACCCTACCCTAAACCTAACCCTAATCCTAACACTTACCTGAACCCTAACTCGAACCCGAACCCTAACACTAACCCTAACCCTAACCCCGAACCCTAACACTAACCCGAAGCCTAACCCTAACCCGAACCCGAACCCTAACCCGAAACCTAACCTGAACCCTAACCCGAAACCCAACCCGAACCCTAACCCTCACCGTAACCCTAACCCTAACCCTAACCCTGACCCGAACCCTACCCTAACCCGAACCCTAACCCTAACCCGAACCCTAACCCTAACCCTAAACCTAACCCGAACCCTTACCCTAACTCTAACCCTAACCCGAACCCTGACCCGAACCCTAACCCTAACCCTAATCCTAACCCTAACCCTAACACGAACCCTAACCCTAAACCGATCCCGAAACCGAACCCTAACCCTAACCCTCACCCGAACCCTAACCCTAAACTTTAACCCTAACCCTTAACCCGAACCCTAACCCTAACCCGAACCCTAACCCGATCCCGAACCCTAACCCGAAAGCGAACCCTAACCCTTAACCCGAACCCTAACCCTAACCCTAACCCTAAACCTAACCCGAACCCGAACCATAACCCATAACCCTTACACTAACGCTCACCCGAACACTAACCCTAAACCTAACCCGAACCCTAACCCTAACCTGAACCCTAACCCTAACCCGAACCCTAACCCGAACCCTAACCCTAACCCGAACCCGAACCCTAACCCTAACTCGAACCCTAACCCTAACCTGAACCCTAACCCGAACCCGAACCCTAACCCGAACCCTAACCCGAACGCTAACCCTCACCCTAACCCTAACCCGAACCCTAACCCTAAACCTAACCCGAACCCTAACACGAAACCTAACCCTAAACCTAACCCTAAACCCGAACCCTAACCCTAACCCTAACCCTAACCCGTACCCTAACCCTAACCCGAACCATAAACCTAACCCTAACCCTAACCCGAACCCTAACCCTAACCCTTAAACCTAACCCTTAACCCGAACCCTAACCCTAACCCGACCCTAACCCGATCCCGAACCCTAACTCGAACGCGAACCCTAACCCTTAGCCAGAACCCTAACACTAACCCTTACCCTAACCCGAACCCGAACCCCAAACCCTTACCCTAACCCTAACCCGAACCCTAACCCGAAACCTAACCCGAACCCTAACCCTATCCCTAACCCTAAGCCTAACCCGAACACTAACCCTAACCCGAAACCTAACCCCTAACCCTAACCCTTACCCTAACCCAAACCCTAACCCGAACCCTAACCCTAAACCCTAACACTAACCCTAACCCTAACCCGAAACCTAACCCTAACCTGAACCCTAACCCTAACCCTAACCCTAACCCGAACCCGAACCCTAACCCTAACCCGAACACGAACCCTAACCCTAACTCGAACCCTAACACTACCCGAACCCTAACCCTAACCCAAACCCTAACCCTAACCCTAAACCTAACCCGAACCCTAACCCGGACCCTAACCTGAACCCTAACCCTAACCCTACCCTTAACCCTAACCCTAACCCTAACCCTAACACTAAACCTAACCCGAACCCTAACCCTAACCCGAACCCGAAACCTAACCCTAACCCTAACCCGAACCCTAACCCTAACCCTTAACCCTAACCCTTAAACCGAACCCTAACCCTAACCCGAACCCTAAACCGAACCCGAACCCTAACCCGAACGCGAACCCTAACCCTTAAACCGAACACTAACCCTAACCCTAAACCTAACCCTAACCCGAACCCTAACCCCTAACCCTAACCCTAACCCTAACCCGAACCCTAACCCGAACCCTAACCCGAACCCTAACCCTAAAACTAACCCTAACCCTAACCCTAACCCTAACCCGAACCCTAACCCTAACCCGAACCCTAACACCTAACCCTAACCCTAACCCTAACCCTAACCCGAACCCTAAACCTAACCCTACCTCCTAAACCTAACCCTAACCCTAACCCTAACCCTAACCCGAACCCTAACACTAAACCGAAACTTAACCCGAACCCTAACCCTAACCCGAACCCGAACTCTAACCCTAACCCGAACCCTAACCCTACACGAACCCTAACCCTAACACTAACCCTAACCCGAACCCGAACCCTAACCCTAAACCTAAACCTAATCCTAACCCTAACCTGAACCCTAACCCGAACCCGAACCCTAACACTAACCCTAACCCTCACCCTAACCCCGAACCCTAACCCGAACCTGAACCCTAACCCGAACCCGAACCCTAACCCAAACCCAAACCCTAATCCTAACCCTAACCTGAACCCTAACCCGAACCCGAACCCTAACCCTAACCCTAACCTTAACACTAACCCTATCCCGAACCCTGAACCTTACACTAACCCTAACCCCGAACCCTAACCCTAGCCCTATCCCTAACCCGAACCATAACCCTAACCCTAACCCTCACCCTAACCCTACCCCTAACCCTAACCCGAACCCGAACCCGAACCCTAACCAGAACCCTAACCCTAACCCGAACCCTAACCTTAACCCAAACCCGAACCCGAACCCTAACCCGGACCCGAACACGAAACCTAACCCGAACCTTAACCCTAACCCTAACCCTAACCCTAACCTTAACCCTAACCCTAACCCGAACCCTAACCCTAACCCTAACGGTAACCCCGAACCCTAACCCTAACCCTAACCCTAACCCGAACCCTAACCCTCACCCTAACCCGAAACCCTAACCCTAAAACTAACCCTAACCTGATCCCTAACCCGAACCCTAAACCTAAACCTAACCCGAACCCTAACCCTAACCCAAACCCGAACCCTAACCCGAACCCTAACCCTAACCCGAACCCTAACCCTAACCCGAACCCTAAACCTAACCCTAACCCTAACCCTATACCTAACCTCGAACCCTAACCCTAACCCGAACCCGAACCCTAACCCGAACACGAAACCTAACCTGAACCCTAACCCAAACCCTAAACCGAACCCGAATCCGAACCCTAACCCGAACCCTAACCCCTAAACTTTACCCTAACCCTAACCCAAACCCTAACCCGTACCCTAACCCGAACCCTAACCCTAACCCTAACACTAAGCCTACCCCGAACCCTAACCCTAACCCGAACTTTAACCCCTAACCCTAACCCTAAGCCTAACCCTAACCCGAACCCTAACCCTAACCCCTAACACTAACCCTAACCCGAACCCGAACCCTAACCCTAACCTGAACCCTAACCCTAACCCTAACCCTAACCCGAACCCTAACCATAACCCGAACCCGAACCCTAAACCTAACCCGAACCCTAACCCTACCCGAACCCTAAACCTAAACCAAACCCTAACCCGAACCCTAACCCTAAACTGAACCCGAAACCTAACCCTAACCCAAACCCTAACCCTAACCCGAACTCTAACCCTAACACTAACCCTAACCCTAACCCTAACCCGAAACCTAACCCTAACCCGAACCCTAACCCTAACCCGAACCCTAACCCAAACCCTAACCCTAATCCGAACCCGAACCCTAACCATAACCCGAAACCTAAACCTAACACTAACTCTAACCCCTAACCCTCACCTGAAACCTAACCCTAATCCTAAACCTAACCCTAATCCGAACCCTAACCCGACCCCTAACCCTCACCCTAACCCTAACCCTCACGCTAACCCGAACCCTAACCCTAACCCTAACCTTAACCCTAACCCTAACCCGAACCCTAACCCTAATCCGAACCCTAACACCTAACCCTAAGCCAGCCCTAACCCTAACCCGAAACCTAACCCTAACCGTACCTCCTAAACCTAACCCTAACCCTAACCCTAACCCTAACCCGAACCCTAACCCTAACCCGAACCCTAACCAGAACCCTAACCCGAACCCTAACCCGAACCCTAACCCGAACGCTAACCCTCACCCTAACCCTAACCCGAACCCTAACCCTAACCCTAACGCTAACACTAACCCGAACCCTAACCCTAACCCTAACCCCGAACCCTAACCCTAACCCTAACCCTAACCTTAACCCGAACCCTAACCAAAACCCGATCCCGAACCCTAACCCTAACCCTAACCCTAAACCGAACCCGAACCCTAACCCAAACCCGAACCCGAACCCTAACCCGAACCCGAACCCTAACCCGAACCTTAACCCTAAACCTAACCCTAACACTAACCCTAACCTTAACCCTAACCCTAACCCGAACCCTAACCCTAACACTAACCGTAACCCCGAACCCTAACCCTAACCCTAAACCTAACCCGAACGCTAACCCTCAGCCTAACCCTAAACCGAACCCTAACCCTAACCCTAACCCTAACCCTAACCCGAACCCGAACCCTTACCCTAACACTAATCCTAACCCTGAACCCTAACCCTAACCCTAACCCTAAACCTAACCCGAACCCTAATCCTAACCTGAACCCGAACCCTAACCCTAACCCTAACCCTAACCGTAACCCCGAACCCTAACCCTAACCCTAACACTAAACCGAACCCGATCCCGAACCCTAACCAGAACCCTAACCCTAACCCGAACCCTAACCCGAACCATAACCCGAACCCCTAACCCAAACCCTAACCCTAACCCGATCCCTAACCCGAACCCTAACCCTAAACCTAACCCGAACCCTAACCCTAAACCAAACCCGAACACTAACCCGAACCCTAACACTAACCCTAACCCTAACCCTAACCCTAACCCCGAACCCTAACCCTAACCACAACCCGAACCCTAACCCGAACCCGAAACCTAACCCGAACCCTAACCCGAACCCTAACCCGAACCCGAACCCGAACCCTAACCCGAACACTAACCCTAACCCGAAACCTAACCTTAACCCTAATCCGAACCCTAACACTAACCCGAACCCTAAGCCGAACACTAACCCGAACCCTAACCCTAACCCGAACCCTAACCCGAACCCTAACCCTAACCCTAAGACCTAACCCTAACCCGAACCCTAACCCTAACGCAACCCTAACCTGAACCCTAACCCGAACCCTAACACGAACGCTAACCCTCACCCTATCCCTAACCCGAACCCTAACCCTAACCCTAACCCTAACCCGAACCCTAACCCTAACCCTAACCCTAACCCCGAAACCTAACCCTAACCCTAACCCTAACCCTAACCCGAACCCTAACCCTAATCCGAACCCGAACCCTAACCCTAACCCTAACCCTAACGCGAACCATAACGCTAACCCTTAACCCTAACCCTTAACCCGAACCCTAACCCAAACCCGAAACCTAACACTATCCCGAACCCTAACCCGAACGCGAACCCTAACCCTTAACCCAAACCTGAAACCTAACCCTAACCCTAACCCTAACACTAACCAGAACACTAACCCCTAACCCTTACCCTAACCCTAACCCGAACCCTAACCCGAACCCTAACCCTTACCCTAACCCTAAGACTAACCCGAACACTAACCCTAACCCGAACCCTAACCCCTAACCCTAACCCTAACCCTAACCCTAACCCTAACCCGAACCCTAACCCTAACCCCTAACCCTAACCCTAACCCGAACCCGAACCCTAACCCTAACCTGAACCCTAACCCTAACCCTAAACCTATCCCGAAACCTAACCCTAACACGATCCCGAACCCTAACCCTAACCCGAACCCTAACCCTACCCGAACCCTAACGCTAACCCAAACCCTAACCCGAACCCTAACCCTAACCCGAACCCTAACCCTAAACCAAACCCGAACCCTAACCCGAACCCTAACCCGAACCCGAACCCGAACCCTAACCCGAACACTAACCCTAACCCGAAACCTAACCCTAACCCTAATCCGAACCCTAACACTAACCCGAACCCTAAGCCGAACACTAACCCGAACCCTAACCCTAACCCGAACCCTAACCCGAACCCTAACCCTAACCCTAAGACCTAACCCTAACCCGAACCCTAACCCTAACGCAACCCTAACCTGAACCCTAACCCGAACCCTAACACGAACGCTAACCCTCACCCTATCCCTAACCCGAACCCTAACCCTAACCCTAACCCTAACCCGAACCCTAACCGTAACCCTAACCCTAACCCCGAAACCTAACCCTAACCCTAACCCTAACCCTAACCCGAACCCTAACCCTAATCCGAACCCGAACCCTAACCCTAACCCTAACCCTAACGCGAACCATAACGCTAACCCTTAACCCTAACCCTTAACCCGAACCCTAACCCTAACCCGAAACCTAACCCTATCCCGAACCCTAACCCGAACGCGAACCCTAACCCTTAACCCAAACCTGAAACCTAACCCTAACCCTAACCCTAACACTAACCAGAACACTAACCCCTAACCCTTACCCTAACCCTAACCCGAACCCTAACCCGAACCCTAACCCTTACCCTAACCCTAAGACTAACCCGAACACTAACCCTAACCCGAACCCTCACCCCTAACCCTAACCCTAACCCTAACCCTAACCCTAACCCGAACCCTAACCCTAACCCCTAACCCTAACCCTAACCCGAACCCGAACCCTAACCCTAACCTGAACCCTAACCCTAACCCTAAACCTATCCCGAAACCTAACCCTAACACGATCCCGAACCCTAACCCTAACCCGAACCCTAACCCTACCCGAACCCTAACGCTAACCCAAACCCTAACCCGAACCCTAACCCTAACCCGAACCCGAAACCTAACCCTTACCCGAACCCTAACCCTAACCCGAACCCTAACCCGAACGCGAACCCTAACCCTTAACCCGAACCCTAACCCTAACCCTAACCCTAACCCTAACCCGAACCCTAACCCCTAACCCTTACCCTAACCCTTACCCGAACACTAACCCGAACCCTAACCCGAACCCTAACCCTAACCCTAAGCCTAACCCGAACTCTAACCCTAACCCGAACCCTAACCCCTATCCCTAACCCTAACACTAACCCGAACACTCACCCTAACCCCTAACACCTCCCTAACCCTAACCCGAACCCTAACACTAACCTGAACCCTAACCCTAACCCGAACCCTAACCCGAACCCTAAACCTAACCCGAACCCGAACCCTAACCCTAACGAACCCTAACCCTAACCCGAACCCTAACCCTCACCCAAACCCTAACCCGAACCCTAACCCGAACCCGAACCCTAACCCTAACCCGAACCCTAAACCTAACCTGAACCCAAACCCTAACACTAACCCTAACCCTTAACCTAACCCTAACCCGAACGCTAACCCTAACCCGAACCGTAACCCTAACCCGAACCCTAACCCAAAACTTAACCCTAACCCGAACCCGAACCCTAACCCTAACCCGAACCCTAACCGTAACCCTAATCCTAACCCCTAACCCTCACCCGAACCCTAACCCTAACCCTGAACCTAACCCTAACCCGAACCATAACCCGAACCCTAACCCGAAACCTAACCCTCACCCTAACCCGAACCCGAACCCTAACCCGAAACCTAACACTAACCCTAACCTTAACATTAACCCTAACCCGAACCCTAACCCTTACCCTAAACATAACCCCGAACCCTAACCCTAACCCTAACCCGAACCCTAACCCTAACCCTTAACCCTAACCCTTAACCCGAACCCTAACCCTAACCTGAACCCTAATCCGATCCCGAACCGTAACCCGAACGCGAACCCTAACTCTTAACCCGAACCGGAACCCTAACACTAACCCTAACCCTAACCCGAACCCTAACCCCTAACACTAACACTAACCCTAACCCGAACCCTAACCCGAACCCTAACCCGAACCCTAACCCTAACCCTAACCCTAAGCCTAACCCGAACACTAACCCTAACCCGAACTCTAACCCCTAACCCTAACCCTAACCCTAACCCGAACCCTAAACCTAACCCCTAACCCTAACCCTAACCCTAACCCGAACCCTAACCCTAACCTGAACCCTAACCCTAACCCTAACACTAACCCGAACCCTAACCCTAACCCGAACCCTAACCCGAACCCTAACCCGAACCCTAAAGCTACCCGAACCCTAGCTAACCCAAACACTAACACGAACCCTAACCCTAACCCGAACCCGAAACCTAACCATAAACCGAACCCTAACCCTAACCCTAACCCTAACCCGAACCCTAACCCTAATCCGAACCCGAACCCTAACCCTAACCCTAACCCTAACGCGAACCATAACGCTAACCCTTAACCCTAACCCTTAACCCGAACCCTAACCCTAACCCGAAACCTAACCCTATCCCAAACCCTAACCCGAACGCGAACCCTAACCCTTAACCCGAACCTGAAACCTAACCCTAACCCTAACACTAACCAGAACACTAACCCCTAACACTTACCCTAACCCTAACCCGAACCCTAACCCGAAACCTAACCCTTACCCTAACCCTAAGCCTAACCCATACACTAACCCTAACCCGAACCCTAACCCCTAACCCTAACACTAACCCTAACCCTAAACCTAACCCGAACCCTAACCCTAAACCCTAACCCTAACCCTAACCCGAACCCGAACCCTAACCCTAACCTGAACCCTAACCCTAACCCTAAACCTATCCCGAAACCTAACCCTAACACGAACCCGAACCCTAACCCTAACCCGAACCCTAACCCTACCCGAACCCTAACGCTAACCCAAACCCTAACACGAACCCTAACCCTAACCCGAACCGGAAACCTAACCCTAACCCGAACCCTAACCCTAACCCGAACCCTAACCCGAACGCGAACCCTAACCCTTAACCCGAACCCTAACCCTAACCCTAAACCTAACCCTAACCCGAACCCTAACCCCTAATCCTTACCCTAACCCTAACCCGAACACTAATCCGAACCCTAAACAGAACCCTAACCCTAACCCTAACCCTAAGCCTAACCCGAACACTAACCCTAACCCGAACCCTAACCCCTAACCCTAAACCTAACCCTAACCCGAACCCTCACCCTAACCCCTAACACCTCCCTAACCCTAACCCGAACCCTAACACTAACCTGAACCCTAACCCTAACCCGAACCCTAACCCGAACCCTAACCCTAACCCGAAACCGAACCCTAAACCTAACTCGAACCCTAACCCTAACCCGAACCCTAACCCTCACCCAAAACCTAACCCGAACCCTAACCCGAAACCGAACCCTAACCCTAACCCGAACCCTAAACCTAACCCGAACCCAAACCCTAACACTAAGCCTAACCCTTACCCTAACACTAACCCGAACGCTAACCCTAACCCGAACCGTAACCCTAACCCGAACCCTAACCCAAACCTTAACCCTAACCCGAACCCGAACCCTAACCCTAACCCGAACCCTAACCGTAACCCTAATCCTAACCCCTAACCCTCACCCGAACCCTAACCCTAACCCTGAACCTAACCCTAACCCGAACCATAACCCGAACCCTAACCCGAAACCTAACCCTCACCCTAACCCGAACCCGAACCCTAACCCGAAACCTAACACTAACCCTAACCTTAACATTAACCCTAACCCGAACCCTAACCCTTACACTAACCATAACCCCGAACCCTAACCCTAACCCTAACCCTAACCCGAACCCTAACCCTAACCCTTAACCCTAACCCTTAACCCGAACCCTAACCCTAACCCGAACCCTAATCCGATCCCGAACCGTAACCCGAACGCGAACCCTAACCCTTAACCCGAACCGGAACCCTAACACTAACCCTAACCAGAACCCTAAACCTAACCCCTAACCCTAACCCTAACCCTAACCCGAAACCTAACCCTAACCTGAACCCTAACCCTAACCCTAACCCTAACCCGAACCCTAACCCTAACCCGAACCCGAACCCTAACCCTAACCCGAACCCTAAACC
Organism: Urocyon cinereoargenteus; assembly: GCA_032313775.1. NCBI lineage: Eukaryota > Metazoa > Chordata > Mammalia > Carnivora > Canidae > Urocyon > Urocyon cinereoargenteus. The sequence continues at coordinate 1,178,994 of JAVLSZ010000001.1, read as the reverse complement.
TACCCGAACCCTACCCTAACCCAAACACTAACACGAACCCTAACCCTAACCCGAACCCGAAACCTAACCCTAAACCGAACCCTAACCCTAACCCGAATCCTAACCCGAACGCGAAAACTAACCCTTAACCCGAACCCTAACCCTAACCCTAACCCTAACCCGAACCCTAACCCCTAACCCTTACCCTAACCCTAACCCGAACACTAACCCGAACCCTATCCAGAACCCTAACCCTAACCATAACCCTAAGCCTAACCCGAACACTAACCCTCACCCGAACCCTAACCCCTAACCCAAATCCTAACCCTAACCCGAACCCTAACCCTAACCCCTAACACTAACCCTAACCCTAACCCAAATCCTAACCCTAACCTGAACCCTAACCCTAAACAGAAACCTCACCCGAACCCTAAACCTAACCCGAACCCTAAACCTAACTCGAACCCTAACCATAACCCGAAACCTAACCCTCACCCAAACCCTAACCCGAACCCTAACCCGAACCCGAACCCTAACCCTAACCCGAACCCTAACCCTTACCCTAACCCTAAACCCGAACCCTAACCCCAGCCCTATCCCTAACCCGAACCCTAACCCTAACCCCAAACCGAACCCCTAAACCTAACCCTAACCCGAACCCAAACCCGAACGCTAACCCTCACCCTAACCCTAACACGAACCCTAACCCTAACCCTAACCCTAACCCTAACCCTAACCAAAACCCTATCCCTAACCCTAATCCTAACCCCGAACCCTAACCCTAACCCTGACCCTAAACCTAACCCGAAACCTAAACCTAACCTGAACCCGAACCCAAACCCTAACCCTTACCTTTACCCTAACCCGAATCCTAACACTAACCCTAACCCTAACCCTTAACCGAACCCTAACCCTAACCCTAACCCTAACCCCGAACCCTAACCCTAACCCTAACCCTAACCCGAACCCGAACCCGAACCCTAACCAGAACCCTAACCCGAACCCGAACCCTAACCCGAACCCGGCCCGAACCCTAACCCGAACCTTAACCCTAACCCTAACCCTAACCCTATCCTTAACCCTAAACCTAACCCGAACCCTAACCCTAACCCTAACCGTAACGCCGAACCCTAACCCTAACACGAACCCTAACACGAACCCTAACCCGAACACTAACCCGAACCCCTAACCCTAACCCTAACCCTAACCCAATCCCTAACCCGAACCCTAACCCTAAACCTAACCCGAACCCTAACCCTAACCCTAACCCAAACCCGAACCCGAACCCTAACCCGAAACCTAACCCTAACCCGAACCCTAACACTAACCCAAACCCTAAACCTAACCCGAACCCTAAACCTAACCCTAACCACGAACCCTAACCCTAACCCGAATCCGAACCCTAACCCGAACCCGAAACCTACACCGAACCCTAACCCGAACCCGAACCCGAACCCTAAACTGAACCCTAACCCTAACCCTAACCCTAACCCGAACTTTAACTCCTAACCCTAACCCTAACCCTAATCCTAAACCTAACCCGAACCCTAACCCTAACCCCTAACCCTAACCCTAACCCGAACCCGAACCCTAACCCTAACCTGAACCCTAACCCTAAACCTAACCCTAACCCGAACCCTAACCATAACCCGAACCCGAACCCTAAACCTAACCCGAACCCTAACCCTACCCGAACCCTAAACCTAAACCAAACCCTAACCCGAACCCTAACCCTAAAACGAACCCGAAACCTAACCATAACCCAAACCCTAACCCTAACCCGAACCCTAACCCTAACACTAACCCTAACCCTAACCCTAACCCGAAACCTAACCCTAAACCGAACCCTAACCCTAACCCGAACCCTAACCCAAACCCTAACCCTAATCCGAACCCTAACACCTAACCCTAAGCCTAACCCTAACCCTAACCCGAAACCTAACCCTAACCGTACCTCCTAAACCTAACCCTAACCCTAACCGTAACCCTAAACCGAACCCGATCCCGAACCCTAACCAGAACCCTAACCCTAACCCGAACCCTAACCCGAACCATAACCCGAACCCCTAACCCTAACCCTAACCCTAACCCGATCCCTAACCCGAACCCTAACCCTAAACCTAACCCGAACCCTAACCCTAACCCAAACCCGAACACTAACCCGAACCCTAACACTAACCCTAACCCTAACCCTAACCCCGAACCCTAACCCTAACCACAACCCTAACCCTAACCCGAACCCGAAACCTAACCCGAACCCTAACCCGAACCCTAACCCGAACCCGAACCCGAACCCTAACCCGAACACTAACCCTAACCCGAAACCTAACCCTAACCCTAATCCGAACCCTAACACTAACCCGAACACTAAGCCGAACACTAACCCGAACCCTAACCCTAACCCGAACCCTAACCCGAACCCTAAACCTAACCCTAACACCTAACCCTAACCCGAACCCTAACCCTAACGCAACCCTAACCTGAACCCTAACCCGAACCCTAACACGAACGCTAACCCTCACCATAACCCTAACCCGAACCCTAAACCTAACCCTAACCCTAACCCGAACACTAACCCTAACCCTAACCCTAACCCCGAAACCTAACCCTAACCCTAACCCTAACCCTAACCCGAACCCTAACCCTAATCCGAACCCGAACCCTAACCCTAACCCTAACCCTAACGCGAACCATAACGCTAACCCTTAACCCTAACCCTTAACCCAAACCCTAACCCTAACCCGAAACCTAACCCTATCCCGAACCCTAACCCGAACGCGAACCCTAACCCTTAACCCGAACCTGAAACCTAACCCTAACCCTAACCCTAACACTAAACAGAACACTAACCCCTAACCCTTACCCTAACCCTAACCCGAACCCTAACCCGAACCCTAACCCTTACCCTAACCCTAAGCCTAACCCGAACACTAACCCTAACCCGAACCCTAACCCCTAACCCTAACCCTAACCCTAACCCTAACCCTAACCCGAACCCTAACCCTAAACCTAACCCTAACCCTAACCCGAACCAGAACCCTAACCCTAACCTGAACCCTAACCCTAACCCTAAACCTATCCCGAAACCTAACCCTAACACGAACCCGAACCCTAACCCTAACCCGAACCCTAACCCTACCCGAACCCTAACGCTAACCCAAACCCTACCCGAACTCTAACCCTAACCCGAACCCGAAACTTAACCCTAACCCGAAACCTAACCCTAACCCGAACCCTAACCCGAACGCGAAACCTAACCCTTAACCCGAACCCTAACCCTAACCCTAACCCTAACCCGAACCCTAACCCCTAACCCTTACCCTAACCCTAACCCGAACACTAACCCGAACCCTAAACAGAACCCTAACCCTAACCCTAACCCTAAGCCTAACCCGAACACTAACCCTAACCCGAACCCTAACCCCTAACCCTAACCCTAACCCTAACCCGAACCCTCACCCTAACCCCTAACACCTCCCTAACCCTAACCCGAACCCTAACACTAACCTGAACCCTAACCCTAACCCGAACCCTAACCCGAACCCTAACCCTAACCCGAACCCGAACCCTAACCCTAACTCGAACCCTAACCCTAACCCGAACCCTAACCCTCACCCAAACCCTAACCCGAACCCTAACCCGAACCCGAACCCTAACCCTAACCCGAACCCTAAACCTAACCCGAACCCAAACCCTAACACTAACACTAACCCTTACCCTAACCCTAACCCGAACGCTAACCCTAACCCGAACCGTAACCCTAACCCGAACCCTAACCCAAACCTTAAACCTAACCCGAACCCGAACCCTAACCCTAACCCGAACCCTAACCGTAACCCTAATCCTAACCCCTAACCCTCACCCGAACCCTAACCCTAACCCTGAACCTAACCCTAACCCGAACCCTAACCCGAAACCTAACCCTCACCCTAACCCGAACCCGAACCCTAACCCGAAACCTAACACTAAGCCTATCCTTAACATTAACCCAAACCCGAACCCTAACCCTTACCCTAACCATAACCCCGAACACTAACCCTAACCCTAACCCTAACCCGAACCCTAACCCTAACCCTTAACCCTAACCCTTAACCCGAACCCTAACCCTAACCCGAACCCTAATCCGATCCCGAACCGTAACCCGAACGCGAACCCTAACCATTAACCCGAACCGGAACCCTAACACTAACCCTAACCCTAACCCGAACCCTAACCCCTAACACTTACACTAACCCTAACCCGAACCCTAACCCGAACCCTAACCCTAACCCTAACCCTAAGCCTAACCCGAACACTAACCCTAACCCGAACTCTAACCCCTAACCCTAACCCTAACCCTAACCCGAACCCTAAACCTAACCCCTAACCCTAACCCTAACCCTAACCCGAACCGTAACCCTAACCTGAACCCTAACCCTAACCCTAACCCTAACCCGAACCCTAACCCTAACCCGAACCCGAACCCTAACCCTAACCCGAACCCTAACGCTACCCGACCCTACCCTAACCCAAACACTAACACGAACCCTAACCCTAACCCGAACCCGAAACCTAACCCTAAACCGAACCCTAACCCTAACCTGAACCCTAACCCGAACGCGAACCCTAACCCTTAACCCGAACCCTAACCCTAACCCTAACCCTAACACGAACCCTAACCCCTAACCCTTACCCTAACCCTAACCCAAACACTAACCCGAACCCTATCCAGAACCCTAACCCTAACCCTAACCCTAAGCCTAACCCGAACACTATCCCTAACCCGAACCCTAACCCCTAACCCAAACCCTAACCCTAACCCGAACCCTAACCCTAACCCCTAACACTAACCCTAACCCTAACCCAAACCCTAACCCTAACCTGAACCCTAACCCTAACCCGAAACCTCACCCGAACACTAAACCTAACCCGAACCCTAAACCTAACTCGAACCCTAACCATAACCTGAAACCTAACACTCACCCAAACCCTAACCCGAACCCTAACCCGAACCCTAACCCGAACCGTAAACCGAACCCTAACCCTAACCCTAACACCTAACCCTAACCCAAACCCTAACCCTAACCCAACCCTAACCCGAACCCTAACCCGAACCCTAACACGAACGCTAACCCTCACCCTAACCCTAACTCGAACCCTAACCCTAACCCTAACCCTAACCCGAACCCTAACCCTCACCCTAACCCTAACCCCGAACCCTAACCCTAACCCTAACCCTAACCCGAATCCTAACCCTAACCCGTACCCGAAGCCTAACCCTAACACTAACCCTAACACGAACCCTAACCCTAACCCTTAACCCAAACCCTTAACCGGAACCCTAACCCTAACACGAACCCTAAACCGATCCCGAAACCTAACCGAACGCGAACCCTAACCCTTAACCCAAACCCTAACCCTAACCCTAACCCTAACCCGAACCCTAACCCTTAACCCTTACCCTAACCCTAACCCGAACCCTAACCCGAACCCTAACCCGAACCCTAACCCTAACCCTAACCCTAAGCCTAACCCGAACATTAACCCTAACCCGAACCCTAACCCCTAAACCTAACCCTAACCCTAACCCTATCCCTAACCCGAACCCTAACCCTAACCCCTCACCCTAACCCTAACCCTAACCCGAACCCTAACCCTAACCCGAACCCGAAACCTAACCCTAAACCGAACACTAACCCTAACCCGAACCCTAACCCTAACACTAACCCTAACCCTAACCCTAACCCGAACCCTAACTCTAACCCGAACCCTAACCCCTAAACCTAACCCTAACCCTAACCCTAACCCTAACCCTAACACCTAACCCTCACCTGAACCCTAACCCTAACCCTAAACCTAACCCTAACCCTAACCCTAACCTGACCCCTGACCCGAACACTAACCCTCACCCTAACCCTAACCCGAACCCTAACCCGAACCCTAACACTAACCCTAAACTTAACCCTAACCCTAACACGAACCCTAACCCTAACCCTAACCCTAACCCCGAAACCTAACCCTAACCCTAACCCTAACACGAATCTAACCCTAACCCTAACCCGAAACCCTAACCCTAACCCTAACCCTAACCCGAACCCTAACCCGAACCCTAACCCTTACCCTAACCCGAACCCTAACCCTAAACCTAACCCAAAACCGAACCCTAACCCAAAACCTAACCCTAACCGAACCCTAACCCTAACCCAAACCCTAACCCTAACCCTAAACCTAACCCTAACCCCGAACCCTAACACTAAACCGAACCAGAACCCTAACCCGAACCTGAACCCTAACCCGAACACTAACCCGAACCCTAACCCGAACTCGAACCCGAACCCTAACCCGAAACCTAACCCTAACCCGAACCCTAACCCTAACACTAATCCGAACCCTAACCCTAACCCGAAACCTAACCCGAACACTAACCCGAAACCTAACCCTAACCCGAAACTTAACCCGAACCCTAACCCTAACCCTAACCCCTAACCGTAACCCGAAACCTAACCCTAACCCGAACCCTAACCCGAACCCTAACCCGAACGCTAACCCTCACCCTAACCCTAACCCGAACCCTAACCCTAACCCTAACCCTAACCCGAACCCTAACCCTAACCCGAACCCTAACCCTAACCCTAACCCGAACCCTAACCTTAACACTAACCCTAACCCTAACCCGAACCCTAATCCTATCCCGAACCCGAACCCTAAACCTAACCCTAACCCGAACGCTAACCCTCACCCTAACCCTAAACCGAACCCTAAACCTAACCCTAACCATAAATCGAACCCTAACCCTAACCCGAACCCGAACCCCTAACCCTAACCCTAACCCCAACGCTAACCCGAACCATAACACTAACACTAACCCGAATGCCTAAACCTAACCCTAACCCTAACCCTAACCCGAATCCTAACCCTAACCCAAACACGAACCCCTAACCCTAACCCTAACCCTAACCCAACCCTAACCCGAACCCTAACCATAACCCTAACCCGAATCCTAACCCTAACCCTAACCCTAACCTGAACCCTAACCCGAACCCTAACCCTAACCCGAACCCTAACCCTAACCCTACCCCGAAACCTAACCCTAAACCTAAACCTAACGCTAACCATAAACCCGAACTCTAACCCTAACCCGAACCCTAACCATAACCGAACCATAACCCGAACCATACCCCGAACCTTAACCCTAACCCGAAACCGAACCCTAACCCGAACCCTAACCCTAAACCGAACCCTAAACCTAACCCTAATCCGAACCATCACCCTAACCCGAACCCAAACCCGAACACTAACCCGAACCCTAACCCTAACCCGAACCCTAACCCGAACCCTAACCCTAATCCTAACCCTAACCCCTAACCCTCAACCGAACCCTAACCCCAACCCTAACCCGAACCCTAACCCGAACCCTAACCCTAAACCTAACCTTAACTCTAACCCTAACCCGAACCCTAACCCTAACCCTAACCCTAACCCCGAACCCTAACCCTAACCCTAACCCTAACCCGAACCCTAACCCTAAACCGAACCCTAACCCTAAACCGAACCCTAACCCAAACCTAACCCTAACCCGAACCTGAATCCGAACCCTAACCCGAACCCTAACCCGAATCCGAACCCTAACCCGAACGCAAACCCTAACCCTTAAACCGAACCCTAAACCTAACCCTAACACTAACCCTAACCCGAACCCTAACCCCTAACCCTAAACCTAACCCGAACCCTAACCCGAACCCTAACCCGAACCCTAATCCTAACCCGAACCCTAACCCTAACCCGAACCCTAAACCTAACCCTAACCCGAACCCTAACCCCTAACCCTAACCCTAACCCTAACCCGAACCCTAACCCTAACCCTAACCCCTAACCCTAACCCTAACCCTAACCCGAACCCTACCCCTAACCCGAACACTAACCCGAACCCAAACGCTAACCCGAACCCGTACCCTAACCCGAACCCGAACCCGAACCTTAACCCGAACCTTAACCCTAACCCTAACACTAACCCTAACCTTAAACCTAACCCTAACCCGAACCCTAACCCTAACCCTAACCGTAACCCCGAACCCTAACCCTAACCCGAACCCTAACCCTCACCCAAACCCTAAACCGAACCCTAACCCGAACCCGAACCCTAACCCTAACCCGAACCCTAAACCTAATCCGAACCCAAACCCTAACACTAACCCTAACCCTTACCCTAACCCTAACCCGAACGCTAACCCTAACCCGAACCGTAACCCTAACCTGAACCCTAACCCAAACCTTAACCCTAACCTGAACCCGAACCCTAACCCTAACCCGAACCCTAACCGTAACCCTAATCCTAACCCCTAACCCTCACCCGAACCCTAACCCTAACCCTGAACCTAACCCTAACCCGAACCTGAATCCGAACCCTAACCCGAACCCTAACCCGAATCCGAACCCTAACCCGAACGCAAACCCTAACCCTTAAACCGAACCCTAAACCTAACCCTAACACTAACCCTAACCCGAACCCTAACCCCTAACCCTAAACCTAACCCGAACCCTAACCCGAACCCTAATCCTAACCCGAACCCTAACCCGAACCCTAAACCTAACCCTAACCCGAACCCTAACCCCTAACCCTAACCCTAAGCCTAACCCTAACCCGAACCCTAACCCTAACCCTAACCCCTAACCCTAACCCTAACCCTAACCCGAACCCTACCCCTAACCCGAACACTAACCCGAACCCAAACGCTAACCCGAACCCGTACCCTAACCCGAACCCGAACCCGAACCTTAACCCGAACCTTAACCCTAACCCTAACCCTAACCCTAACCTTAAACCTAACCCTAACCCGAACCCTAACCCTAACCCTAACCGTAACCCCGAACCCTAACCCTAACCCGAACCCTAACCCTCACCCAAACCCTAACCCGAACCCTAACCCGAACCCGAACCCTAACACTAACCCGAACACTAAACCTAATCCGAACCCAAACCCTAACACTAACCCTAACCCTTACCCTAACCCTAACCCGAACGCTAACCCTAACCCGAACCGTAACCCTAACCTGAACCCTAACCCAAACCTTAACCCTAACCCGAACCCGAACCCTAACCCTAACCCGAACCCTAACCGTAACCCTAATCCTAACCCCTAACCCTCACCCGAACCCTAACCCTAACCCTGAACCTAACCCTAACCCGAACCATAACCCGAACCCTAACCCGAAACCTAACCCTCACCCTAACCCGAACCCGAACCCTAACCCGAAACCTAACACTAACCCTAACCTTAACATTAACCCTAACCCGAACACTAACCCTTACCCTAACCATAACCCCGAACCCTAACCTTAACCCTAACCCTAACCCGAACCCTAACCCTAACCCTTAACCCTAACCCTTAACCTGAATCCTAACCCTAACCCGAACCCTAATCCGATCGCGAACCGTAACCCGAACGCGAACCCTAACCCTTAACACGAACCGGAACCCTAACACTAACCCTAACCCTAACCCGAACCCTAACCCCTAACCCTTACACTAACCCTAACCCGAACCATAACCCGAACCCTAACCCGAACCCTAACCCTAACCCTAACCCTAAGCCTAACCCGAACACTAACCCTAACCCGAACTCTAACCCCTAACCCTAACCCTAACCCTAACCCGAACCCTAAACCTAACCCCTAACCCTAACCCTAACCCTAACCCGAACGCTAACCCTAACCTGAACCCTAACCCTAACCCTAACCCTAACCCGAACCCTAACCCTAACCCGAACCCGAACCCTAACCCTAACCCGAACCCTAACCCTACCCGAACCCTACCCTAACCCAAACACTAACACGAACCCTAACCCTAACCCGAACCCGAAACCTAACCCTAAACCGAACCCTAAACCTAACCCGAACCCTAACCCGAACGCGAACCCTAACCCTTAACCCGAACCCTAACCCTAACCCTAAACCTAACACGAACCCTAACCCCTAAACCTTACCCTAACCCTAACCCGAACACTAACCCGAACCCTATCCAGAACCCTAACCCTAACCCTAACCCTAAGCCTAACCCGAACACTAACCCTAACCCGAACCCTAACCCCTAACCCAAACCCTAACCCTAACCCGAACCCTAACCCTAACCCCTAACACTAAACCTAACCCTAACCCAAACCCTAACCCTAACCTGAACCCTAACCCTAACCCGAAACCTCACCCGAACCCTAAACCTAACCGGAACCCTAAACCTAACTCGAACCCTAACCATAATCCGAAACCGAACCCTCACCCAAACCCTAACCCGAACCCTAACCCGAACCCGAACCCTAACCCTAACCCGAACCCTAACCCTTACCCTAACCCTAAACCCGAACCCTAACCCCAGCCCTATCCCTAACCCGAACCCTAACCCTAACACCAACCCGAACCCCTAAACCTAACCCTAACCCGAACCCTAACCCGAACGCTAACCCTCACCCTAACCCTAACCCGAACCCTAACCCTAACCCTAACCCTAACCCTAACCCTAACCAAAACCCTAACCCTAACCCTAATCCTAACCCCGAACCCTAACCCTAACCCTAACCCTAAACCTAACCCGAACCCTAAACCTAACCTGAACCCGAACCCAAACCCTAACCCTTACCCTTACCCTAACCCGAATCCTAACCCTAACCCTAACCCTAACCCTTAACCGAACCCTAACCCTAACCCTAACCCTAACCCCGAACCCTAACCCTAACCCTAACCCTAACCCGAACCCGAACCCGAACCCTAACCAGAACCCTAACCCTAAACCGAACCCTAAACCTAACCCAAACCCGAACTCAAACCCTAACCCGAACCCGAGCCCGACCCTAACCCGAACCTTAACCCTAACCCTAACCCTAACCCAATCCTTAACCCTAAACCTAACCCGAACCCTAACCCTAACCCTAACCGTAACCCCGAACCCTAACCCTAACACGAACCCTAACACGAACCCTAACCCGAACCCTAACCCGAACCCCTAACCCTAACCCTACCCCTAACCCAATCCCTAACCCGAACCCTAACCCTAAACCTAACCCGAACCCTAACCCTAACCCTAACCCAAACCCGAACCCGAACCCTAAACCGAACCCTAACCCTAACCCGAACCCTAACCCTAACCCAAACCCTAAACCTAAACCTAACCCTAAACCTAACCCTAACCCCGAACCCTAACCCTAACCCGAATCCGAACCCTAACCCGAACCCGAAACCTACACCGAACCCTAACCCGAACCCGAACCCGAACCCTAAACCGAACCCTAACCCTAACCCGAACCCTAACCCAAACGCTAATCCGAACCCTAACCCTAACCCGAACCCTAAGCCGAACACTAACCCGAACCCTAACCCTAACCCGAACCGTAACCCGAACCCTAACCCTAACCCTAACACCTAACCCTAACCCAAACCCTAACCCTAACCCAACCCTAACCCGAACCCTAACCCGAACCCTAACACGAACGCTAACCCTCACCCTAACCCTAACCCGAACCCTAACCCTAACCCTAACCCTAACCCGAACCCTAACCCTCACCCTAACCCTAACCCCGAACCCTAACCCTAACCCTAACCCTAACCCTAACCCGAATCCTAACCCTAACCCGTACCCGAAGCATAAACCTAACACTAACCCTAACACGAACCCTAACCCTAACCCTTAACCCTAACCCTTAACCGGAACCCTAACCCTAACACGAACCCTAAACCGATCCCGAACCCTAACCGAACGCGAACCCTAACCCTTAACCCTAAGCCTAACCCGAACACTAACCATAACCCGAACCCTAACCCCTAAACCTAACCCTAACCCTAACCCTAACCCGAACCCTAACCCTAACCCCTCACCCTAACCCTAACCCTAACCCGAACCCAAACCCTAACCCGAACCCGAAACCTAACCCTAACCCGAACCCTAACCCTACCCGAACCCTACCCCTAACACAAACCCTAACCCGAAACCTAACCCTAACCCGAAACCTAACCCTAAAACGAACCCTAACCCTAACCCGAACCCTAACCCTAACACTAACCCTAACCCTAAACCTAACCCGAACCCTAACCCTAACACGAACCCTAACCCCTAAACCTAAACCTAACCCTAACCCTAACCCTAACCCTAACACCTAACCCTCACCTGAACCCTAACCCTAACCCTAAACCTAACCCTAACCTGACCCCTGACCCGAACACTAACCCTCACCCTAACCCTAACCCGAACCCTAACCTGAACTCTAACACTAACCCTAAACTTAACCCTAACCCTAACACGAACCCTAACCCTAACCCTAACCCTAACCCCGAAACCTAACCCTAACCCTAACCCTAACACGAACCCTAACCCTAACCCTAACCCGAAACCCTAACCGTAACCCTAACCCTAACCCGAACCCTAACCCGAACCCTAACCCTTACCCTAACCCGAACCCTAACCCTAAACCTAACCCAAAACCGAACCCTAACCCAAACCCTAACACTAACCGAACCCTAACCCTAACCCAAACCCTAACCCTAACCCTAAACCTAACCCTAACCCCGTATCCTAACACTAAACCGAACCAGAACCCTAACCCGAACCTGAACCCTAACCCGAACCCTAACCCGAACCCTAACCCGAACCCGAACCCTAACCCGAAACCTAACCCTAACCCGAACCCTAACCCTAACACTAATCCGAAACCTAACCCTAACCCGAAACCTAACCCGAACACTAACCCGAAACCTAACACTAACCCGAAACTTAACCCGAACCCTAACCCTAACCCTAACCCCTAACCGTAACCCGAAACCTGACCCTAACCCGAACCCTAACCCGAACCCTAACCCGAACGCTAACCCTCACCCTAACCCTAACCCGAACCCTAACCCTAACCCTAACCCTAAACCTAACCCGAACCCTAACCCTAACCGTAACCCGAACCCTAACCTTAACACTAACCCTAACACTAACCCGAACCCTAATCCTATCCCGAACCCGAACCCTAACCCTAACCCTAACCCGAACGCTAACCCTCACCCTAACCCTAAACCGAACGCTAACCCTCACCCTAACCCTAACCCGAACCCTAACCCTAACCCTAACCCTAAACCTAACCCGAACCCTAACCCTAACCCTAACCCGAACCCTAACCCTAACCCTAACCCAAAAGCTAACCCTCACCCTAACCCTAAACCGAACCCTAACCCGAACCCTAACCATAACCCGAACTCTAACCCTAACCCGAACCCCTAACCCTAACCCTAACCCTAACCCCAACGCTAACCCGAACCATAACACTAACACTAACCCGAACGCCTAAACCTAACCCTAACCCTAACCCTAACCCGAATCCTAACACTAACCCTAACACGAACCCCTAACCCTAACCCTAACCCTAACCCGACCCTAACCCGAACCCTAACCATAACCCTAACCCGAATCCTAACCCTAACCCTAACCCTAACCTGAACCCTAACCCGAACCCTAACCCTAACCCGAACCCTAACCCTAACCCTACCCCGAAACCTAACCCTAAACCTAAACCTAACGCTAACCATAAACCCGAACCCTAACCCTAACCCGAACCCTAACCATAACCGAACCCTAACCCGAACCCTACCCCGAAACTTAACCCTAACCTGAAACCGAACCCTAACCCGAACCCTAACCCGAACCCTAAACCTCACCCTAACCCGAACCCGAACCCTAACCCGAACCCTAACCCTAAACCTAACCTTAACTCTAACCCTAACCCGAACCCTAACCCTAACCCTAACCCTAACCCCGAACCCTAACCCTAACCCTAACCCTAACCCGAACCCTAACCCTAAACCGAACCCTAACCCTAAACCGATCCCTAACCCAAACCTAACCCTAACCCGAACCCTAACCCTAAACCGAACCCTAACCCTAAACCGAACCCTAACCCAAACCTAACCCTAACCCGAACCTGAACCCTAACCCTAACCCGAACCCTAACCCGAATCCAAACCCTAACCCGAACGCAAACCCTAACCCTTAACCCGAACCCTAAACCTAACCCTAACACTAACCCTAACCCGAACCCTAACCCCTAACCCTAAACCTAACCCGAACCCTAACCCGAATCCTAACCCGAACCCTAATCCTAACCCGAACCCTAACCCTAACCCGAACCCTAAACCTAACCCTAACCCGAACCCTAACCCCTAACCCTAACCCTAACCCTAACCCTAACCCGAACCCTAACCCTAACCCTAACCCCTAACCCTAACCCTAACCCTAACCCGAACCCTAACCCTAACCCGAACACTAACCCGAACCCAAACGCTAACCCGAACCCGTACCCTAACCCGAACCCGAACCCGAACCTTAACCCGAACCTTAACCCTAACCCTAACCCTAACCCTAACCTTAAACCTAACCCTAACCCGAACCCTAACCCTAATCCTAACCATAACCCCGAACCCTAACCCTAACCCTAACCCTAACCTGACGCCTAACCCTCACCCTAACCCGAACTCCTAACCCTAACCCTAAACCAAACCCGATCCCTAACCCGAACCCTAACCCTAAACCTAATCCGAACCCTAACCCTAACCCTAACCCAAACCCGAACCCTAACCCGAACCCTAGCCCTAACCCGAACCCTAATCCTAACCCGAACCCTAAACCTAACCCTAACCCTAACCCTAACCCCGAACCCTAACCCTAACCTGAACCCGAACCCTAACCAGAACCCGAAAACTAACCCGAACCCTAACCCGAACCCGAACCCGAACCCTAAACCGAACCCTAACCCTAACCCGAACCCTAACCCTAACCCTAATCCGAACCGTAACCCTAACCCGAACCCTAACCCGAACGCTAACCCTCACCCTAACACTAACCTGAATCCTAACCCTAACCCGAACCCTAACCCGAACCCTAAACCTAACCCTAACACCTAACCCTAACCTTAACCCAACCCTAACCCGAACCCTAACCCTAACCCTAACCCTAACCCTAACCCTAACCCGAACCCTAACCCTAACCCTAACCCTAACCCGACCCTAACCCGAACCCTAACCATAACCCTAACCCGAATCCTAACCCTAACCCTAACCCTAACCTGAACCCTAACCCGAACCCTAACCCTAACCCGAACCCTAACCCTAACCCTACCCCGAAACCTAACCCTAAACCTAAACCTAACGCTAACCATAAACCCGAACCCTAACCCTAACCCGAACCCTAACCATAACCGAACCCTAACCCGAACCCTACCCCGAAACTTAACCCTAACCTGAAACCGAACCCTAACCCGAACCCTAACCCGAACCCTAAACCTCACCCTAACCCGAACCCGAACCCTAACCCGAACCCTAACCCTAAACCTAACCTTAACTCTAACCCTAACCCGAACCCTAACCCTAACCCTAACCCTAACCCCGAACCCTAACCCTAACCCTAACCCTAACCCGACCCCTAACCCTAAACCGAACCCTAACCCTAAACCGAACCCTAACCCAAACCTAACCCTAACCCGAACCCTAACCCTAAACCGAACCCTAACCCTAAACCGAACCCTAACCCAAACCTAACCCTAACCCGAACCTGAACCCTAACCCTAACCCGAACCCTAACCCGAATCCAAACCCTAACCCGAACGCAAACCCTAACCCTTAACCCGAACCCTAAACCTAACCCTAACACTAACCCTAACCCGAACCCTAACCCCTAACCCTAAAACTAACCCGAACCCTAACCCGAATCCTAACCCGAACCCTAATCCTAACCCGAACCCTAACCCTAACCAGAACCCTAAACCTAACCCTAACCCGAACCCTAACCCCTAACCCTAACCCTAACCCTAACCCTAACCCGAACCCTAACCCTAACCCTAACCCCTAACCCTAACCCTAACCCTAACCCGAACCCTAACCCTAACCCGAACACTAACCCGAACCCAAACGCTAACCCGAACCCGTACCCTAACCCGAACCCGAACCCGAACCTTAACCCGAACCTTAACCCTAACCCTAACCCTAACCCTAACCTTAAACCTAACCCTAACCCGAACCCTAACCCTAACCCTAACCATAACCCCGAACCCTAACCCTAACCCTAACCCTAACCTGACGCCTAACCCTCACCCTAACCCGAACTCCTAACCCTAACCCTAAACCTAACCCGATCCCTAAACCGAACCCTAACCCTAAACCTAATCCGAACCCTAACCCTAACCCTAACCCAAACCCGAACCCTAACCCGAACCCTAGCCCTAACCCGAACCCTAATCCTAACCCGAACCCTAAACCTAACCCTAACCCTAACCCTAACCCCGAACCCTAACCCTAACCTGAACCCGAACCCTAACCAGAACCCGAAAACTAACCCGAACCCTAACCCGAACCCGAACCCGAACCCTAAACCGAACCCTAACCCTAACCCGAACCCTAACCCTAACCCTAATCCGAACCGTAACCCTAACCCGAACCCTAACCCGAACGCTAACCCTCACCCTAACACTAACCTGAATCCTAACCCTAACCCGAACCCTAACCCGAACCCTAAACCTAACCCTAACACCTAACCCTAACCCGAACCCTAAACTTAACCCAACCCTAACCCGAACCCTAACCCGAACCCTAACCCTAACCCTAACCCTAACCCTAACCCGAACCCTAACCCTAACCCTAACCCGGAACCCTAACCCTAACCCTAACCCTAACCCGAACTCTAACCCTAACCCGAACCCGAACCCTAACCCTAACCCTAACCCTAACCCGAACCCTAACCCTAACCCTTAACCCTAACACTTAACCCGAACCCTAACCCTAACCCGAACCCTAACCCGATCCCGAACCCTAACCCGAACGCGAACCCTAACCCTTAACCCGAACCCTAACCCTAACCCTAACCCGAACCCTAACCCCTAACCCTTTCCCTAACCCTAACCCGAACACTAACCAGAAACCTAACCCGAACCCTAACCCTAACCCTAACCCTAAGCCTAACCCGAACACTAACCCTAACCCGAACCCTAACCCCTAAACCTAACCCTAACCCTAACCCTAACCCAAACCCGAACCCTAACCATAACCCCTAACCCTAACCCTAACCCTATCCCGAACCCTAAACCTAACCTGGACCCTAACCCTAACCCTAACCCTAACACGAACCCTAAACCTAACCCGAACCCGAACCCTAAACCAAACCCGAACCCTAACCCTACACGAACCCTAACCCTAACCCAAACCCTAACCCGAACCCTAACCCTAACCCGAACCCGAAACCTAACCCTAACCCGAACCCTAACCCTAACACTAACCCTAACCCCTAACCCTCACTGAACCCTAACCCTAACCCTAAACCTAACCCTAATACGAACCCTAACCCGACCCCTAACCTGAAACCTAACCCTCACCCTAAACCTAATCCGAACCCTAATCCGAAACCTAACCCTAACCCTAACCATAACCCTACCCTAACACGAACCCTAACCCTAACCCTAACCCTGAAACCTAACCCTAACCCTAACCCTAACCCGAACCCTATCCCTAACCCTAACCCGAAACCCTAACCCTAAACCTAACCCTAACCCTAACCTTAACCCTAACCCTAACACGAACCCTAACGCTAACCCTAACCCCGAAACCTAACCCTAACCCTAACCCTAACCCTAACCCGAACCCTAACCCGAACCCTAACCCGAACCCTAATCCTAATCCTAACCCTAACCCTAACCCTAACCCGAACCCTAACCCTAACCGAACCCTAACCCTAACACTAACCCTAACCGGAACCCGAACCCTAACCCTAATCCGAACCTTAACCCTAAGAGTAACCCTAACCCGAAACCGAACCCTAACCCTAACCCTAACCCTAACCCTAACCCGAACCCGAACCCTAAACCGAACCCGAACCCTAACCCTAACCCTAACCCGAACCCTAACCCTAAACCTAAACCTAAACCTAACCCTAACCCTAACACCGAACCCTAACCCTAACCTGAACCCTAACCCTAACCCGAACCCGAACCCTAACCCGAACCCTAACCCGAACCCTAACCCTAACCCGAACCCGAAATCTAACCCGAACCCTAAACCTAACCCAAACCCTAACCCTAACCCTAATCCGAACCCTAACCCGAACCCGAACCTTAACCCGAACACTGACCCGAACCCTAACCCTAACCCGAAACCTAACCCGAACCATAACCCGAACCCCTAACCTTCACCCGAACCCTAACCCTAACCCTAAACCTAACCCTAACCCGAACCCTAACCCGAAACCTAACCCGAACCCTAAACCTCACCCTTACCCTAACCCGAAACCTAACCCGAACCCTAACCCTAACCCTAACCTTAACCCTAACCCTAACCCGACCCTAACCCTAACCCCGAACCCTAACCCCGAACACTAACCCAAAACCTAACCCTAAAGTTAACCCGAACCCTAACCCTAACCCGAATCCGAACCCTAACCCTAACCCTAACCCTAACCCGAACCCTAACCCTAACACTTAATCCTAACCCTTAACCCGAACCCTAACCCTAACACGAACCCTAACCGGAACCCGAACCCTAACCCGAACGCGAACCCTAACCCTTAACCCGAACCCTAACCCTAACCCTAACCCTAACCCTAACCCGAACCCTAACCCATAACCCTAACCCTAAACCTAACCCGAACTCTAACCCGAACCCTAACCCGAACCCTAACCCTAACCCTAACCCTAACCCTAACCCAAACCCTAACCCTAACGCGAACCCTAACCCCTAACCCTAACCCTAAACCTAACCCTAATCCGAACCCTAACCCTAACCCTACCTCCTAACCCGAACCCTAACCCTAACCCTACCTCCTAAACATAACCCTAACCCTAACCCGAACCCTAACCCTAACCCGAATCCTAACCCTAACCCTAACCCGAACCCTAACCCGAACCCTAACCCTAACCCGAACCCGAACCCTAACCCTAAACCGAACCCTAACCCTAACCCTAACTCTAACACTAACCCTAACTCGAACCCGAACCCTAAACCTAACCCGAACCCGAACCCTATCCCGAACCCGAACCCTAACCCAAACACTAACCCTAAACCGAACCCGAACCCTAAACCTAACCCTAACCCTAACACTAACCCTAACCCTAACACGAACCCTAACCCGAACCCGAACCCTAACCCTAACCCTAACCCTAACCCGAACCCTAACCCTAACCCTAACCCTAACCATAACCCGAAACCTAACCCTAACCCGAACCCGAACCCTAACCCTAACCGGAATCCTAACCCTAACCCGAACCTAACCCTAACCCAAACCCTAACCCTAACCCGAACCCTAACCCGAACCCTAACCCTAACCCGAACCCTAACCCTAACACTAACCCGAAACCTAACCCTAACCCTAACCATAACCTGAACCCGAACCCTAACCCTCAACCTAAACCTAACCCGAACCCGAACCCTAACACTAACCCAAACCACAAACCCTAACCCTAACTCTAACGCGAACCCTAAACCTAACCCGAAACCTAAACCTAATCCTAACCCTAACCCTAACCCTTACCCGAACACTAACGCTAACCATAACCCTTAACCCGAACCCTAACCCTAACACGAACCCTAACTGGAAACCGAACCCTAACCCGAACACGAAACCTAACCCTTAACCCGAACCCTAACCCTAACCCTAACCCTAACCCTACCCGAACGCTAACCCATAACCCTAACCATAAACCTAATCCGAACTCTAACCCGAACCCTAACCCGAACCCTAACCCTAACCCTAACCCTAACCCTAACCCAAACCCTAACCCTAACGCGAACCCTAACCCCTAACCCTAACCCTTAACCTAACCCTATCCCGAACCCTAACCCGAACCCTAACCCTAAACCGAACCCTAACCCGAACCCTAACCCTAACCCGAACCCTAACCCTAAACCGAACCCTAACCGTAACCTTAACCCTAACCCCTAACCCTCACCCGAACCCTAACCCTAACCCTAAACCTAACCCTAACTCGAACCCTAACCCGAACCCTAACCCGAAAACTAACCCTCACCCTAACCCTAACCCGAACCCTAACCCGAACCCTAACCCTAACCCTAACCTTAACACTAACCCTAACCCGAACCCTTACCCTATCCCTAACCCTAAGCCCGAACCCTAACCCTAGCCCTATCCCTAACCCGAACCCTAACCCGAACCCTAAACCGAACCCCTAACCCTAATCCTAACACTAACCCGAACCCTAACCCTAACCCTTAACCCTAACACTTAACCCGAACCCTAAACCTAACCCGAACCCTAACCCGATCCCGAACCCTAACCCGAACCTGAACCCTAACCCTTAACCCGATCCCTAACCCTAACCCTAACCCTAACCCTAACCCGAACCCTAACCCTTACCTAACCCTAATCCTAAGATAACCCGAAAACTAACACTAAACGAACCCTAAACCCTAACCCTAACCCTAACCCTAACACTAACCCGAACCCTAACACTAACACCTAATCCTAAACCTAACCCTAACCCAAACCCTAACCCTAACCTGAACCCTAACCCTAACCCTAACCCGAACCCTAAACCTAACCCGAACCCTCACCCTACCCGAACCCTAACCCTAACCCAAAACCTAACCAGAACCCTAACCCTAACCCGAACCCGAACCCTAAACCTAACCTGAACTCTAACCCTAACCCGAACCCTAAACCTAACACTAACCCTAACCCTAACCATAACCCTAACCCTAACCCGAACCCTAACCCTAACCCGAACCCTAAACCTAACCCGAACACTCACCCAAACCCTAACCCTAACCCGAACCCGAACCCTAACCCTAACCCGAACCCTAACCCTAACCCTAACCCTAACCCTAACCCTAATCCCTAACCCTCACCTGAAACCTAACCCTAACCCTAAACCTAACCCTAATTCGAACCCTAACACTAACCCGAACCCTAACCCTAACCCGAACCCTAACCCTAACCCGAACCCGAACCCTAACCCTAACACGAACCCTAACCGTAACCTTAACCCTAACCCCTAACCCTCACCCGAACCCTAACCCTAACCCTAAACCTAACCCTAACTCGAACCCTAACCCGAACCCTAACCCGAAAACTAACCCTCACCCTAACCCTAACCCGAACCCTAACCCGAACCCTAACCCTAACCCTAACCTTAACACTAACCCTAACCCGAACCCTAACCCTATGCCTAACCCTAAGCCCGAACCCTAACCCTAGCCCTATCCCTAACCCGAACCCTAACCCGAACCCTAAACCGAACCCCTAACCCTAATCCTAACACTAACCCGAACCCTAACCCTAACCCTTAACCCTAACCCTTAACCCGAACCCTAACCCTAACCCGAACCCTAACCCGATCCCGAATCCTAACCCGAACCTGAACCCTAACCCTTAACCCGATCCCTAACCCTAACCCTAACCCTAACCCTAACCCTAACCCGAACCCTAACCCTTACCTAACACTAACCCGAACCCTAACCCTAACCCTAACCCTAACCCTCAGATAACCCGAAAACTAACACTAAACGAACCCTAAACCCTAACCCTAACCCTAACCCTAACACTAACCCGAACCCTAACCCTAACACCTAATCCTAAACCTAACCCTAACCCAAACCCTAACCCTAACCTGAACCCTAACCCTAACCCTAAACCTAACCCGAACCCTAAACCTAACCCGAACCCTCACCCTACCCGAACCCTAACCCTAACCCAAAACCTAACCAGAACCCTAACCCTAACCCGAACCCGAACACTAAACCTAACCTGAACCCTAACCCTAACCCGAACCCTAAACCTAACACTAACCCTAACCCTAAACCTAACCCTAACCCTAACCCGAACCCTAACCCTAACCCGAACCCTAAACCTAACCCGAACCCTCACCCAAACCCTAACCCTAACCCGAACCCTAACCCTAACCCTAACCCGAACCCTAACCCTACCCTAAACCTAATCCCTAACCCTCACCTGAAACCTATCCCTAACCCTAAACCTAACCCTAATCCGAACCCTAACCCGAACCCTAACCCGAACCCTAACCCTCACCCTAACCCTAACCCGAACCCTAACCCGAAACCTAACCCTAACCCTAACCTTAACCCTAACCCTAACACGAACCCTAACCCTAACCCTAACCCTAACCCCGAAACCTAACCCTAACCCTAACCCTAACCCGAACCCTAACCCTAACCCGAAACCCTAACCCTAACCCTAACCCTAACCCGAACCCTAACCCTAACCCGAACCCTAACCCTAACCCTTCCCCGAAACCTAAGCCTAAACCTAAACCTAACCCTAACCATAAACCCGAACCCTAACCCTAACCCGAACCCTAACCATAACGGAACCCTAACCCGAACCCTAACCCGAACCTTAACCCTAACCCGAAACCGAACCCTAATCCGAAATATCACCCTAACCCGAAACCAAACCAGAACACTAACCCGAACACTAACCCTAATCCAAACCCTAACCCGACCCTAACCCTAATGCTAACCCTAACCCCTAACCCTCACCCGAATCCTAACCCCAACCCTAACCCGAACCCTAACCCGAACCCTAAACCTCACCCTAACCCTAACCCGAACCCTAACCCGAACCCTAACCCTAAACCTAACCTTAACTCTAACCCTAACCCGAAACCTAACCCTAACCCTAACCCTAACCCCGAACCCTAATGCTAACCCTAACCCTAACCCGAACCCTAACCCTAACCGGAACCCGAAACCTAGTCCTAACCCTAACACTAACCCGAACTCTTACCCTAACCCTTAACCCTAACCCTAAACCCGAAACCTAACCCTAACCCGAACCCTAACCTGAACCCGAACCCTAACCCGAACGCAAACCCTAACCCTTAACCCGAACCCTAAACCTAACCCTAACACTAACCCTAACCCGAACCCTAACCCCTAACCCTAAACCTAACCCAAACCCTAACCCGAACCCTAACCCGAACCCTAATCCTAACCCGAACCCTAACCCTAACCCGAACCCTAAACCCTAACCCTAACCCTAACCCTAACCCTAACCCGAACCCTAACCCTAACCCTAACCCCTAACCCTAACCCTAACCCGAACCCTAACCCTAACCCGAACACTAACCCGAACCCAAACCCTAACTCGAACCCGAACCCGAACCTTAACCCGAACCTTAACCATAACCGTAATCCTAACCCTAACCTTAAACCTAACCCTAACCCGAACCCTAACCCTAACCCTAACCGTAACCGCGAACCCTAACCCTAACCCTAACCCTAACCCGACCCCTAACCCTCACCCTAACCCGAACCCCTAACCCTAACCCTAAACCTAACCCGATCCCTAACCCGAACCCTAACCCTAAACCTAATCCGAAACCTAACCCTAACCCTAACCCAAACCCGAACCCTAACCCGAACCCTAGCCCTAACCCGAACCCTAACCCTATCCCGAACCCTAAACCTAACCCTAACCCTAAACCTAACCCCAAACCCTAACCCTAACCTGAACCCGAACCCTAACCAGAACCCGAAACCTAACCGGAACCCTAACCCGAACCCGAACCCGAACCCTAAACCGAACCCTAACCCTAACCGAACCCTAACGCTAAACCTAATCCGAACCGTAACCCTAACCCGAACCCTAACCCGAACGCTAACCCTCACCCTAAACCTAACCCGAACCCTAACCCTAACCCGAACCCTAACCCGAACCCTAACCCTAACACCTAACCCTAACCCGAACCCTAACCCTAACCCTAACCCAACCCTAACCGAACCCTAACCCGAACCCTAACCCGAATGCTAACCCTCACCCTAACCCTAACCCGAACCCTAACCCTAACCCTAACCCGAACCCTAACCCTAACTCTAACCCTAACCCCGAACCCTAACCCTAACCCTAAATCTAACCCTAACCCGAACTCTAACCCTAACCCGAACCCGAACCCTAACCCTACCCTAACCCTAACCCTAACCCGAACCCTAACCCTAACCCTTAAACCTAACACTTAACCCGAACCCTAACCCTAACCCGAAACCTAACCCGATCCCGAACCCTAACCCGAACGCGAACCCTAACCCTTAACTCGAACCCTAACCCTAACCCTAAACCTAACCCGAACCCTAAACCCTAACACTTTCCCTAACCCTAACCCGAACCCTAACCCGAACCCTAACCCTTACTCTAACGCTAACCCTAACCCTATGCCTAACCCGAACACTAACCCTAACCCGAACCCTAACCCCTAATCCTAAACCTAACCCTAAACCTACCCTAATCCGAACCCTAACCCGACCCCTAACCTGAACCCTAACCCTCACCCTAACCCTAACCCGAACCCTAACCCGAACCCTAAACCTAACCCTAACCTTAACCCTAACCCTAACATGAACCCTAACCCTAACCCTAACCCCGAAACCTAACCCTAACCCTAACCCTAACCCGAAACCTAACCCTAACCCTAAACCGAAAACCTAACCCTAAACCTACCCCTAACCCTAACCTGAACCCTAACCCTAACACGAACCCTAACCCTAACCCTAACCCCGAAACCCAACCCTAACACTAACCCTAACCCTAACCCGAACCCTAACGCGAACCCTAACCCGAAACATAATCCTAACCCTAACCCAAACCCTAACCCGAACCCTAACCCTAACCCTAACCTGAACCCTAACCCCTAACCCTAACTATAACCCTAAACCTAACCCGAACCCTAACACTAACCCTAACCACTAACCCTACCCTAACCCTAACCCGAACCCTAAGCCTAACCCGAACACTAACCCGATCCCTAACCCGAACCCTAACCCGAACCCGAACCCGAACCCTAACCCGAACCCTACCCTAACCCGAACCCTAACCCGAACGCAAACCCTAACCCCTAACCCGAACCCTAAACCTAACCCTAACACTAACCCTAACCCGAACCCTAACCCCTAACCCTAACCCTAACCCGAACCCTAACCCGAACCCTAACCCGAACCCTAAACCTAACCCTAACCCTAACCTGAACCCTAACCCTAACCATAACCCGAACCCTAACCCCTAACCCTAACCCTAACACTAAACCTAACCCGAACCCTAACCCTAACCCCTAACCCTAACCCTAACCCTAACGCGAAAACTAACCCTAACCCGAACCCTAACCCGAACCCTAACCCTAACCCGAAACCTAACCCTAACCCTAACCCGAACCCTAACCCTAACCCGAACCCTAAACCTAACACTAACCCTAACCGGAATCCGAACCCTAACCCTAACCCGAACCTTAACCCTGACACTATACCTAACCCGAACCCGAACCCTTACCCTAACCCTAACCCTAACCCTAACCCGAACCCTAACCCGAACCCGAACCCGAACCCTAACCCTAACCCTAACCCGAACCCTAACCCTAAACCTAACCCTAACACTATCCCTAACCCTAACACCGAACCCTAACCCTAACCCGAAACCTAACCCTAACCCTAACCTTAACCCTAACCCTAACACGAACCCTAACCCTAACCCTAACCCTAACCCCGAAACCTAACCCTAACCCTCACCCTAACCCTAACCCGAACCCTAACCCGAACCCTAAACCTAACCCTAACCTTAACCCTAACCCTAACATGAACCCTAACCCTAACCCTAACCCCGAAACCTAACCCTAACCCTAACCCTAACCCGAAACCTAACCCTAACCCTAACCCGAAAACCTAACCCTAAACCTACCCCTAACCCTAACCTGAACCCTAACCCTAACCCTAAACCTAACCCTAATACGAACCCTAACCCGACCCCTAACCTGAAACCTAACCCTCACCCTAACCCTAATCCGAACCCTAATCCGAAACCTAACCCTAACCCTAACCATAACCCTACCCTAACACGAACCCTAACCCTAACCCTAACCCTGAAACCTAACCCTAACCCTAACCCTAACCCGAACCCTATCCCTAACCCTAACCCGAAACCCTAACCCTAAACCTAACCCTAACCCTAACCTTAACCCTAACCCTAACACGAACCCTAACGCTAACCCTAACCCCGAAACCTAACCCTAACCCTAACCCTAACCCTAACCCGAACCCTAACCCGAACCCTAACCCGAACCCTAATCCTAACCCTAACCCAAACCCTAACCCAAACCCTAACCCTAACCCTAACCCGAAACCTAACCCCTAACCCTAACCCTAACCCTAACCCGAACCCTAACACTAACCCTAACCACTAACCCTAACCCTAACCCTAACCCGAACCCTAAGCCTAACCCGAACACTAACCCGAACCATAACCATAACCCGAACCCGAACCCTAACCCTAACCCGAACCCTAACCCTAACCGAACCCTAACCCTAACACTAACCCTAACCGGAACCCGAACCCTAACCCTAATCCGAACCTTAACCCTAAGAGTAACCCTAACCCGAAACCGAACCCTAACCCTAACCCTAACCCTAACCCTAACCCGAACCCGAACCCTAAACCGAACCCGAACCCTAACCCTAACCCTAACCCGAACCCTAACCCTAAACCTAAACCTAAACCTAACCCTAACCCTAACACCGAACCCTAACCCTAACCTGAACCCTAACCCTAACCCGAACCCGAACCCTAACCCGAACCCTAACCCGAACCCTAACCCGAACCCTAACCCTAACCCGAACCCGAAATCTAACCCGAACCCTAAACCTAACCCAAACCCTAACCCTAACCCTAATCCGAACCCTAACCCGAACCCGAACCTTAACCCGAACACTGACCCGAACCCTAACCCTAACCCGAAACCTAACCCGAACCATAACCCGAACCCCTAACCTTCACCCGAACCCTAACCCTAACCCTAAACCTAACCCTAACCCGAACCCTAACCCGAAACCTAACCCGAACCCTAAACCTCACCCTTACCCTAACCCGAAACCTAACCCGAACCCTAACCCTAACCCTAACCTTAACCCTAACCCTAACCCGACCCTAACCCTAACCCCGAACCCTAACCCCGAACACTAACCCAAAACCTAACCCTAAAGTTAACCCGAACCCTAACCCTAACCCGAATCCGAACCCTAAACCTAACCCTAACCCTAACCCGAACCCTAACCCTAACACTTAATCCTAACCCTTAACCCGAACCCTAACCCTAACACGAACCCTAACCGGAACCCGAACCCTAACCCGAACGCGAACCCTAACCCTTAACCCGAACCCTAACCCTAACCCTAACCCTAACCCTAACCCGAACCCTAACCCATAACCCTAACCCTAAACCTAACCCGAACTCTAACCCAAACCCTAACCCGAACCCTAACCCTAACCCTAACCCTAACCCTAACCCAAACCCTAACCCTAACGCGAACCCTAACCCCTAACCCTAACCCTAAACCTAACCCTAATCCGAACCCTAACCCTAACCCTACCTCCTAACCCGAACCCTAACCCTAACCCTACCTCCTAAACATAACCCTAACCCTAACCCGAACCCTAACCCTAACCCGAATCCTAACCCTAACCCTAACCCGAACCCTAACCCGAACCCTAACCCTAACCCGAACCCGAACCCTAACCCTAAACCGAACCCTAACCCTAACCCTAACTCTAACACTAACCCTAACTCGAACCCGAACCCTAAACCTAACCCGAACCCGAACCCTATCCCGAACCCGAACCCTAACCCAAACACTAACCCTAAACCGAACCCGAACCCTAAACCTAACCCTAACCCTAACACTAACCCTAACCCTAACACGAACCCTAACCCGAACCCGAACCCTAACCCTAACCCTAACCCTAACCCGAACCCTAACCCTAACCCTAACCCTAACCATAACCCGAAACCTAACCCTAACCCGAACCCGAACCCTAACCCTAACCGGAATCCTAACCCTAACCCGAACCTAACCCTAACCCAAACCCTAACCCTAACCCGAACCCTAACCCGAACCCTAACCCTAACCCGAACCCTAACCCTAACACTAACCCGAAACCTAACCCTAACCCTAACCATAACCTGAACCCGAACCCTAACCCTCAACCTAAACCTAACCCGAACCCGAACCCTAACACTAACCCAAACCACAAACCCTAACCCTAACTCTAACGCGAACCCTAAACCTAACCCGAAACCTAAACCTAATCCTAACCCTAACCCTAACCCTTACCCGAACACTAACGCTAACCATAACCCTTAACCCGAACCCTAACCCTAACACGAACCCTAACTGGAAACCGAACCCTAACCCGAACACGAAACCTAACCCTTAACCCGAACCCTAACCCTAACCCTAACCCTAACCCTACCCGAACGCTAACCCATAACCCTAACCATAAACCTAATCCGAACTCTAACCCGAACCCTAACCCGAACCCTAACCCTAACCCTAACCCTAACCCTAACCCAAACCCTAACCCTAACGCGAACCCTAACCCCTAACCCTAACCCTTAACCTAACCCTATCCCGAACCCTAACCCGAACCCTAACCCTAAACCGAACCCTAACCCGAACCCTAACCCTAACCCGAACCCTAACCCTAAACCGAACCCTAACCGTAACCTTAACCCTAACCCCTAACCCTCACCCGAACCCTAACCCTAACCCTAAACCTAACCCTAACTCGAACCCTAACCCGAACCCTAACCCGAAAACTAACCCTCACCCTAACCCTAACCCGAACCCTAACCCGAACCCTAACCCTAACCCTAACCTTAACACTAACCCTAACCCGAACCCTTACCCTATCCCTAACCCTAAGCCCGAACCCTAACCCTAGCCCTATCCCTAACCCGAACCCTAACCCGAACCCTAAACCGAACCCCTAACCCTAATCCTAACACTAACCCGAACCCTAACCCTAACCCTTAACCCTAACCCTTAACCCGAACCCTAAACCTAACCCGAACCCTAACCCGATCCCGAACCCTAACCCGAACCTGAACCCTAACCCTTAACCCGATCCCTAACCCTAACCCTAACCCTAACCCTAACCCGAACCCTAACCCTTACCTAACCCTAATCCTAAGATAACCCGAAAACTAACACTAAACGAACCCTAAACCCTAACCCTAACCCTAACCCTAACACTAACCCGAACCCTAACACTAACACCTAATCCTAAACCTAACCCTAACCCAAACCCTAACCCTAACCTGAACCCTAACCCTAACCCTAACCCGAACCCTAAACCTAACCCGAACCCTCACCCTACCCGAACCCTAACCCTAACCCAAAACCTAACCAGAACCCTAACCCTAACCCGAACCCGAACCCTAAACCTAACCTGAACTCTAACCCTAACCCGAACCCTAAACCTAACACTAACCCTAACCCTAACCATAACCCTAACCCTAACCCGAACCCTAACCCTAACCCGAACCCTAAACCTAACCCGAACACTCACCCAAACCCTAACCCTAACCCGAACCCGAACCCTAACCCTAACCCGAACCCTAACCCTAACCCTAACCCTAACACTAACCCTAATCCCTAACCCTCACCTGAAACCTAACCCTAACCCTAAACCTAACCCTAATTCGAACCCTAACACTAACCCGAACCCTAACCCTAACCCGAACCCTAACCCTAACCCGAACCCGAACCCTAACCCTAACACGAACCCTAACCGTAACCTTAACCCTAACCCCTAACCCTCACCCGAACCCTAACCCTAACCCTAAACCTAACCCTAACTCGAACCCTAACCCGAACCCTAACCCGAAAACTAACCCTCACCCTAACCCTAACCCGAACCCTAACCCGAACCCTAATCCTAACCCTAACCTTAACACTAACCCTAACCCGAACCCTAACCCTATCCCTAACCCTAAGCCCGAACCCTAACCCTAGCCCTATCCCTAACCCGAACCCTAACCCGAACCCTAAACCGAACCCCTAACCCTAATCCTAACACTAACCCGAACCCTAACCCTAAACCTTAACCCTAACCCTTAACCCGAACCCTAACCCTAACCCGAACCCTAACCCGATCCCGAATCCTAACCCGAACCTGAACCCTAACCCTTAACCCGATCCCTAACCCTAACCCTAACCCTAACCCTAACCCTAACCCGAACCCTAACCCTTACCTAACACTAACCCGAACCCTAACCCTAACCCTAACCCTAACCCTCAGATAACCCGAAAACTAACACTAAACGAACCCTAAACCCTAACCCTAACCCTAACCCTAACACTAACCCGAACCCTAACCCTAACACCTAATCCTAAACCTAACCCTAACCCAAACCCTAACCCTAACCTGAACCCTAACCCTAACCCTAAACCTAACCCGAACCCTAAACCTAACCCGAACCCTCACCCTACCCGAACCCTAACCCTAACCCAAAACCTAACCAGAACCCTAACCCTAACCCGAACCCGAACACTAAACCTAACCTGAACCCTAACCCTAACCCGAACCCTAAACCTAACACTAACCCTAACCCTAAACCTAACCCTAACCCTAACCCGAACCCTAACCCTAACCCGAACCCTAAACCTAACCCGAACCCTCACCCAAACCCTAACCCTAACCCGAACCCTAACCCTAACCCTAACCCGAACCCTAACCCTACCCTAAACCTAATCCCTAACCCTCACCTGAAACCTATCCCTAACCCTAAACCTAACCCTAATCCGAACCCTAACCCGAACCCTAACCCGAACCCTAACCCTCACCCTAACCCTAACCCGAACCCTAACCCGAAACCTAACCCTAACCCTAACCTTAACCCTAACCCTAACACGAACCCTAACCCTAACCCTAACCCTAACCCCGAAACCTAACCCTAACCCTAACCCTAACCCGAACCCTAACCCTAACCCGAAACCCTAACCCTAACCCTAACCCTAACCCGAACCCTAACCCTAACCCGAACCCTAACCCTAACCCTTCCCCGAAACCTAAGCCTAAACCTAAACCTAACCCTAACCATAAACCCGAACCCTAACCCTAACCCGAACCCTAACCATAACGGAACCCTAACCCGAACCCTAACCCGAACCTTAACCCTAACCCGAAACCGAACCCTAATCCGAAATATCACCCTAACCCGAAACCAAACCAGAACACTAACCCGAACACTAACCCTAATCCAAACCCTAACCCGACCCTAACCCTAATGCTAACCCTACCCCCTAACCCTCACCCGAATCCTAACCCCAACCCTAACCCGAACCCTAACCCGAACCCTAAACCTCACCCTAACCCTAACCCGAACCCTAACCCGAACCCTAACACTAAACCTAACCTTAACTCTAACCCTAACCCGAAACCTAACCCTAACCCTAACCCTAACCCCGAACCCTAATGCTAACCCTAACCCTAACCCGAACCCTAACCCTAACCGGAACCCGAAACCTAGTCCTAACCCTAACACTAACCCGAACTCTTACCCTAACCCTTAACCCTAACCCTAAACCCGAAACCTAACCCTAACCCGAACCCTAACCTGAACCCGAACCCTAACCCGAACGCAAACCCTAACCCTTAACCCGAACCCTAAACCTAACCCTAACACTAACCCTAACCCGAACCCTAACCCCTAACCCTAAACCTAACCCAAACCCTAACCCGAACCCTAACCCGAACCCTAATCCTAACCCGAACCCTAACCCTAACCCGAACCCTAAACCCTAACCCTAACCCTAACCCTAACCCTAACCCGAACCCTAACCCTAACCCTAACCCCTAACCCTAACCCTAACCCTAACCCGAACCCTAACCCTAACCCGAACACTAACCCGAACCCAAACCCTAACTCGAACCCGAACCCGAACCTTAACCCGAACCTTAACCATAACCGTAATCCTAACCCTAACCTTAAACCTAACCCTAACCCGAACCCTAACCCTAACCCTAACCGTAACCGCGAACCCTAACCCTAACCCTAACCCTAACCCGACCCCTAACCCTCACCCTAACCCGAACCCCTAACCCTAACCCTAAACCTAACCCGATCCCTAACCCGAACCCTAACCCTAAACCTAATCCGAACCCTAACCCTAACCCTAACCCAAACCCGAACCCTAACCCGAACCCTAGCCCTAACCCGAACCCTAACCCTATCCCGAAACCTAAACCTAACCCTAACCCTAAACCTAACCCCAAACCCTAACCCTAACCTGAACCCGAACCCTAACCAGAACCCGAAACCTAACCGGAACCCTAACCCGAACCCGAACCCGAACCCTAAACCGAACCCTAACCCTAACCGAACCCTAACGCTAAACCTAATCCGAACCGTAACCCTAACCCGAACCCTAACCCGAACGCTAACCCTCACCCTAAACCTAACCCGAACCCTAACCCTAACCCGAACCCTAACCCGAACCCTAACCCTAACACCTAACCCTAACCCGAACCCTAACCCTAACCCTAACCCAACCCTAACCGAACCCTAACCCGAACCCTAACCCGAATGCTAACCCTCACCCTAACCCTAACCCGAACCCTAACCCTAACCCTAACCCGAACCCTAACCCTAACTCTAACCCTAACCCCGAACCCTAACCCTAACCCTAAATCTAACCCTAACCCGAACTCTAACCCTAACCTGAACCCGAACCCTAACCCTACCCTAACCCTAACCCTAACCCGAACCCTAACCCTAACCCTTAAACCTAACACTTAACCCGAACCCTAACCCTAACCCGAAACCTAACCCGATCCCGAACCCTAACCCGAACGCGAACCCTAACCCTTAACTCGAACCCTAACCCTAACCCTAAACCTAACCCGAACCCTAAACCCTAACACTTTCCCTAACCCTAACCCGAACCCTAACCCGAACCCTAACCCTTACTCTAACGCTAACCCTAACCCTATGCCTAACCCGAACACTAACCCTAACCCGAACCCTAACCCCTAATCCTAAACCTAACCCTAAACCTACCCTAATCCGAACCCTAACCCGACCCCTAACCTGAACCCTAACCCTCACCCTAACCCTAACCCGAACCCTAACCCGAACCCTAAACCTAACCCTAACCTTAACCCTAACCCTAACATGAACCCTAACCCTAACCCTAACCCCGAAACCTAACCCTAACCCTAACCCTAACCCGAAACCTAACCCTAACCCTAACCCGAAAACCTAACCCTAAACCTACCCCTAACCCTAACCTGAACCCTAACCCTAACACGAACCCTAACCCTAACCCTAACCCCGAAACCCAACCCTAACACTAACTCTAACCCTAACCCGAACCCTAACGCGAACCCTAACCCGAAACATAATCCTAACCCTAACCCAAACCCTAACCCGAACCCTAACCCTAACCCTAACCTGAACCCTAACCCCTAACCCTAACTATAACCCTAAACCTAACCCGAACCCTAACACTAACCCTAACCACTAACCCTACCCTAACCCTAACCCGAACCCTAAGCCTAACCCGAACACTAACCCGATCCCTAACCCGAACCCTAACCCGAACCCGAACCCGAACCCTAACCCGAACCCTACCCTAACGCGAACCCTAACCCGAACGCAAACCCTAACCCCTAACCCGAACCCTAAACCTAACCCTAACACTAACCCTAACCCGAACCCTAACCCCTAACCCTAACCCTAACCCGAACCCTAACCCGAACCCTAACCCGAACCCTAAACCTAACCCTAACCCTAACCTGAACCCTAACCCTAACCATAACCCGAACCCTAACCCCTAACCCTAACCCTAACACTAACCCTAACCCGAACCCTAACCCTAACCCCTAACCCTAACCCTAACCCTAACGCGAAAACTAACCCTAACCCGAACCCTAACCCGAACCCTAACCCTAACCCGAAACCTAACCCTAACCCTAACCCGAACCCTAACCCTAACCCGAACCCTAAACCTAACACTAACCCTAACCGGAATCCGAACCCTAACCCTAACCCGAACCTTAACCCTGACACTATACCTAACCCGAACCCGAACCCTTACCCTAACCCTAACCCTAACCCTAACCCGAACCCTAACCCGAACCCGAACCCGAACCCTAACCCTAACCCTAACCCGAACCCTAACCCTAAACCTAACCCTAACACTATCCCTAACCCTAACACCGAACCCTAACCCTAACCCGAAACCTAACCCTAACCCGAGCCCGAAGCTTAACTCGAACCCTAACCGAAACCTATCCCGAAACCTAACCCTAACCCGAACCCGAACCCTAACCCGAACCCTAATCTAACCCGAACCCTAACCCTAACCCTAATCCGAAACCTAACCCTAACCCGAACCCTAACCCGAACACTAAACCGAACCGTATCCCTAACCCGAACCCTAACCCGAACCCTTCCCCGAACCCTAACACTAAACCCTATCCCTCACCCGAACCCTAACGCTAACCCTAACCCTAACCCTAACCCAAACCCTAACCCGAACCCTAACTCGAAACCTAAACCTCACCCTAACCCTAACCCGAACCCTATTCCGAACCCTAACCCTAACGCTAACCTTATCCCTAACCCTAACCCGACCCTAACCCTACCCCCTAACCGTAACCCCGAACCCTAATCCTAAACCTAACCCTAAACTTAACCCGAACCCTAACCCTAACCCGAACCCGAACCCTAACCCTAACCCTAAACCTAACCCGAATGCTAACCATAACCCTTAACCCGAACCCTTAACCCGAACCCTAACACGAACCCGAACCCTAACCGGACCCCGAACCCTAACCCGAACGGGAAACCTAACCCGAACCCTAACCCTAACCCTAACCCTAACACTAACCCTAACCCGAACCCTAACCCATAACCCTAACCCGAACCCGAACCCTAACCCGAACCCTAACCCGAATCCTAACCCTAACACTAACCCTAACCCTAACCCTACCCAAACCCTAACACTAACCCGAACCCTAACCCCTAACCCTAACCCGAACCCTAACCCGAACCCGAACCCTAACCCGAACGCAAACCCTAACCCTTAACCCGAACCCTAAACCTAACCCTAACACTAACCCTAACCCGAACCGTAACCCCTAACCCTAACCCTAACACTAACCCTAACCCGAACCCTAACCCCTAACCCTAACCCTAACACTAACCCGAACCCGAACCCTAACCCTAACCCTAACCCCTAACCCTAACCCTAACCCGAACCCGAACCCTAACCCTAACCCGAAACCTAACACGAACCCTAACCCTAACCCGAACCCGAACCCTAACCCTAACCCTAACCCGAACCCTAACCCTAACCCGAACCCTAACCCTAACACTAACCCTAACCGGAACCTGAAACCTAACCCTAACGCGAACCTTAGCCCTAACACTAACCCTAACCTGAACCCGAACCCTAACCCTAACCGTAACCCTAACCCTAAACCTAACCCGAACCCTAACCCGAACCCGAACCCTAACCCGAACCCTAACCCGAACCCTAACCCTAAACCTAAACCTAACACTAACCCTAACCCTAACACCGAAACCTAACCCTAACCCGAACCCTAAACCTAACCCGAACCCGAACCCTAACCCGAACCCTAACCCGAAACCTAACCCGAACCCTGAACCTAACCCGAACCCGAAGACTAACCCAAACCCTAACCCGAACCCTAACCCTAACACTAATCCGAACCCTAACCCTAAACCGATCCCTAACCCGAACACTAATCCGAACCCTAACCCTAACCCGAACCCTAACCCGAATCCTACCCTGAAGCCTAACCCTAACCCCTAACCCTAACCCGAACCCTAACCCTAACCTAACCCTAACCCTAACCCTAACCCGAACACTAACCCGAACCCTTACCCGAACCCTAACCCTAACACCTAACCCTCACCCGAACCCTAACCCTAACCCTAACCCTAACCCTAACCCTAACCCGAACCCTAACCCGAACCCTAACGCAAACCCTAAACCTCAACCTAACCCTAACCCGAACCCTAACCCGAACCCTAACCCTAACCCTAACCTTATCCCTAACCCTAACCCGACCCTAACCATAATCCCGAACCCTAACCCCGAACCCTAACCCTAAACCTAAACCTAAACTTAACCCGAACCCTAATCCTAAACCCGAACCCGAACCCTAACCCTAACCGTAACCCAAACCCGAACCCTAACCCTAACCCGAACCCGAACCCTAACCCGAACCCTAACCCTAACCCTAACCCGAACCCTAAACCTAACCCTAAACAGAACCCTAACCCGAAACCTAACCCGAACCCAACCCTAACCCGAACCCTAACCCTAACCCTAACCCTAACTCTAACACTAAACCTAAACCGAACCCGAACCCTAAACCTAACCCTAACCCTAACACTAACCCTAACCCTAACACGAAACCTAACCCGAACCCGAAACCTAACCCTAACCCTAACCCTAACCCGAACCCGAAACCTAACAAGAACCCTAACCCTAACCCGAACCCTAACCCTAACGCGAACCCGAACCCTAACCCTAACCCTAACCGGAACCCTAACCCTAACCCGAAACCTAACCCTAACCCAAACCCTAACACTAACCCGAACCCTAACCCTATCCCTAACCGTAACCCGAACCCGAACCCTAATCCTAACACTAACCCTAACCCTAACCCGAACCCTAACCCTTACCCGAACCCTAACGCTAACCCTAACCCTAACCCGAACCCGAACCCTAACCCTAACCCTAAACGGAACCCTAACCCTAACCCGAAACCTAACCCTAACCCAAACCCTAACCCTAACCCGAACCCTAACCCGAACCCTAACCCGAACCCTAACCCGAACCCTAACCCGAACCCTAAACCTAAACCTAACCCGAACCCTAACGGTAACCCTAACCCAAACCCGAACCCTAACCCTAACCCTAACCCTAACCCTAACCCGAACCCTAACCCTAACCCGAACCCTAACCCTAAACCGAACCCTAACCCGAACCCTAACCCTAACCCGAACCCGAACCCTAACCCTAACACGAACCCTAACCGTAACCCTAACACTAACCCCTAACCCGAACCCGAACCCTAACCCTAACCCTAAACCTAACCCTAACTCGAACCCTAAACCTAAGCCGAACCCGAAAACTAACCCTAAACCGAACCCTAACCTCTAACTCTATCCCTATCCCTAACCCTAACACTAACCCGAACCCTAACCCTAACACCTAACCCTAAACCTAACCCTAACCCAAACCCTAACCCTAACCTGAACCCTAATCTTAACCCTAACCCTAACCCGAACCCTAACCCTAACCCGAACCCTCACCCTACCCGAACCCTAACCCTAACCCAAACCCTAACCAGAACCCTAACCCTAACCCGAACCCGAACACTAAACCTAACCTGAACCCTAACCCTAACCCGAACCCTAAACCTAACACTACCCTAACCCTAACCCTAACCCTAACCCGAACCCTAACCCTAACCCGAACCCTAAACCTAACCCGAACCCTCACTCAAACCCTAACCCTAACCCGAACCCGAACCCTAACCCTAACCCGAACCCTAACCCTAACCCTAACCCTAACCCCTAACCCTCACCGGAAACCTAACCCTAACCCTAAACTTAACCCTAATCCGAACCCTAACCCGAAACCTTACCCGAACCCTAACCCTCACCCTAACCCTAACCCGAACCCTAACCCGAACCCTAACCCTAACCCTAAACTTAACCCTAACCCTAACACGAACCCTAACCCTAACCCTAACCCTAACCCCGAAACCTAACCCTAACCCTAACCCTAACCCGAACCCTAACCCTAACCCTAACCCGAAACCCTAACCCTAACCCTAACCCTAACCCTAACCCGAAACCTAACCGGAACCCTAACCCTAACCCTAACCCGAATCCTAACCCTAATCCTAAGCAAACCCGAACCCTAAACCAAACCCTAACCCTAACCGAACCCTAACCCTAACCCGAACCCTAACCCTAACCCTAAACCTAACCCGAACCCTAACCCGAACCCTAACCCTAACCCGAACCCGAACCCTAACCCTAACCCGAAACCTAACCCTAACCCGAACCCTAACCCTAACACTAACCCTAACCGGAATCCGAAACCTAACCCTAACCCGAACCTTAACCCTAACACTAACCCTAACCCGAACCCGAACCCTAACCCTAACCCTAAACCTAACCCTAACCAGAACCCGAACCCGAACCCTAACCCGAACCCTAACCCTAACCCGAACCCTAACCCTAACACTAATCCGAACACTAACCCTCACCCGAAACCTAACCCGAACACTAAACCGAACCCTAACCCTAACCCGAACTTTAACCCGAACCCTAACCCTAACCCGAACCCTAACCCTAACCGGAACCCGAACCCTAACCCGAACCCTAACCCGAACCCTAAACCTAACCCTTAAACCTACCCCTTAACCCGAACCCTAACTCTAACCCGAACCCTAACCCGAACCCGAACCCTAACCCGAACGCAAACCCTAACCCTTAGCCCGAACACTAAACCTAACCCTAACACTAACCCTAACCTGAACCCTAACCCCTAAACCTAACCCTAACCCGAACCCTAACCCGAACACTAACCCGAACCCTAACCCTAACGCTAACCCTAACCTGAACCCTAACCCTAACCCTAATCCGAACTCTAACCCCTAACCCGAACCCTAACCCTAACCCGAACCCGAACCCTAACCCTAACCCGAACCCTAACCCTAACCCGAACCCTAACCCTAACACTAACCCTAACCGGAATCCGAACCCTAACCCTAACCCGAACCTTAACCCTAACACTAACCCTAACCCGAACCCGATCCCTAACCCTAACCCTAACCCTAACCCTAACACTAACCCGAACCCTAACCCAAACCCGAACCCTAACCCTAACCCTAACCCGAACCCTAACCCTAAACCTAACCCTAACAATAACCCTAACCCTAACACCGAACCCTAACCGTAACCCGAACCCTAACCCGAGCCCGAACCCTAACTCGAACCCTAACCGAACCCTATCCCGAACCCTAACCCTAACCCGAACCCGAACCCTAAACCGAACCCTAACCCTAACCCGAACCCTAACCCTAACCCTAATCCGAACTCTAACCCTAACCCGAACCCTAACCCGAACACTAAACCGAACCCTAACCCTAACCCGAACCCTAACCCGAACCCTACCCCGAACCCTAACCCTAAAACCTAACCCTCACCCGAACCCTAACCCTAAACCTAACCCTAACCCTAACCGAAACCCTAACCCGAACCCTAACCCGAACCCTAAACCTCACCCTAACCCTAACCCGAACCCTAACCCGAACCCTAACCCTAACCCTAACCTTATCCCTAACCCTAACCCGACCCTAACCCTAACCCCGAACCCTAAACCCGAACCCTAACCCTAAACCTAACCCTAAACTTAACCCGAACCCTAACCCTAAACCGAACCCGAAACCTAACCCTAACCCTAACCCTAACCCGAACGCTAACCATAACCCTTAACCCGAACACTTAACCCGAACACTAACCCGAAACCGAACCTAACCGGAAACCGAACCCTAACCCGAACGCGAACCCTAACCCGAACCCTAACCCTAACCCTAACCCTAACCCGAACCCTAACCCATAACCCTAACCCTAACCTTAACCCGAAACCTAACCCGAACCCTAACCCGAATCCTAACCCTAACCCTAACCCTAACCCTAACCCTAACCCAAACCCTAACACTAACCCGAACCCTAACCCTAACCCTAACCATAACCCTAACCCTAACCCGAACCCTAACCCTAACCCTACCTCCTAAACAAAACCCTAACCCTAACCCGAACCCTAACCGTAACCCGAACCCTAACCCTAACCCGAACCCTAACCCTAACCCGAACCCGAACCCTAACCCTAACCCGAACCCTAACTCTAACCCGAACGCTAACCCTAACACTGACCCTAACCCGAACCCGAACCCTAACCCTAAACCGAACCCGAACCCTAACCCGAACCCAAACCCTAACCCTAACACTAACCCTAAACCGAACCCGAAACCTAAACCTAACCCTAACCCTAGAACTAACCCTAACCCTAACACGAACCCTAACCCGAACCCGAACCCTAACCCTAAACCTAACCCTAACCCTAACCCTAACCCGAACCCTAACCCTAACCCGAAACCTAACCCTAACCAGAACCCTAACCCTAACCCTAACCCGAACCCTAACCCTAACCCTAACCGGAACCCTAACCCTAACCCGAAACCTAACCCTAACCCAAAACCTAACCCTAACCCGAACCCTAACCCGAACCCTAACCCGAACCCTAACCCAAACCCGAACCCTAACCCTAACACTAACCCGAAACCTAACCCTAACCCTAACCGTACCCGAACCCGAACGCTAATCCTAACCCTAACACTAACCCTAACCCGAACACTAACCCTAACCCTAACCCTAACCCGAAACCTAACCCTAACCCTAACCATAACCCAAACCCTAACCCTTAACCGAACCCTAACGCTAACCCGAACCCTAACCCGAACCCGAACCCTAACCCTAACCCTAACCGGAAACCTAACCCTAACCCGAAACCTAACCCGAACCCTAACCCTAACCCGAAAATTAACCCGAACCCTAACCCTCACCCTAACCCCTAACCCTAAACCGAACCCTAACCCGAACCCTAACCCTAACCCGAACCTAACCCGAACCCTAACCCGAACCCTAACCCTAACCCCTAACCCTCACCCGAACCCTAACCCTAACCCTAACCCTAACCCTAACCCGAACCCGAACCCTAACCCGAACCCTAACGCGAACCGTAAACCTCACCCTAACCCTAACCCGAACCCTAACCCGAAACCTAACCCTAACCCTAACCTTATTCCTAACCCTATCCTACCCAAAACCCTAACCCAGAACCCTAACCCCGAACCCTAACCCTAAACCTAACACTAAACTCAACCCGAACCCTAATCCTAACCCGAACCCGAACCCTAAACCGAACCCTAACCCAAACCCGAACCCTAACCCTAACCCGAACCCGAAACCTAACCCGAACCCAAACCCTAACCCTAACACTAACCCTAAACCGAACCCGAACCCTAAACCTAACCCTAACCCTAACACTAACCCTAACTCTAACACGAACCCTAACCCGAACCCGAACCCTAACCCTAACCCTAACCCTAAACCGAAACCTAACCCTAACCCGAACCCTAACCCTAACTCGAACCCTAACCCTAACCCGAACCCGAACCCTAACCCTAACCCTAACCGGAACCCTAACCCTAAACCGAAACCTAACCCTAACCCAAACCCTAACCCTAAACCGAACCCTAACCCGAACCCTAACCCAAACCCGAACCCTAACCCTAACACTAACCCGAACCCTAACCCTAACCCTAACCGTAACCCGAACCCGAACCCTAACCCTAACCCTAACCCTAACCCTAACCCGAACCCTAACCCTAACCCTAACCCTAACCCGAAACCTAACCCTAACCCTAACCACCAACCCTAATCTTAACCCTAACCCGAACCTTAAACCTAACCCGAACCCTAACCCTAACCCTAACCCTAACCCTTACCCGAACCCTAACGCTAACCCTAACCCTAACCCGAACCCGAAACCTAACCCTAAACCTAACCGGAACCCTAACCCTAACCCGAAACCTAACCATAACCCAAACCCTAAACCTAACCCGAACCCTAACCCGAACCCTAACCCGAACCCTAACCCAAACCCGAACCCTAACCCTAACACTAACCCGAACCCTAACCCTAACCCTAACCCTAACCCGAACCCTAACCCTAACCCTAACCCTAACCCTAACCCTAACCCGAAACCTAACCCTAAACCTAACCCTAACCCGAACCCGAACCCTAACCCTAACCCGAACACGAACCCTAACCCAAACCCTAACCGGAACCCTAACCCTACCCGAAACCTAACCCTAAC
The DNA here is from genome assembly GCA_032313775.1 of Urocyon cinereoargenteus. Taxonomy (NCBI): domain Eukaryota; kingdom Metazoa; phylum Chordata; class Mammalia; order Carnivora; family Canidae; genus Urocyon; species Urocyon cinereoargenteus. The sequence goes on along the minus strand of JAVLSZ010000001.1, from coordinate 1,137,249 downwards.
CCAAACCCTAACCCTAACCCGAACCCTAACCCGGACCCTAACCCGAACCCTAACCCTAACCCGACCCCTAACCCTAACACTAACCCGAACCCTAACCCTAACCATAACCTGAACCCGAAACCTATCCCTAACACTAACCCTAACCCTAACCCGAACCCTAACCCTAACCCAACCACAAACCCTAACCCTTACCCTAACCCGAACCCTAACCCGAACCCGAACCCTAACCCTAACCCGAACCCTAAACCTAACCCGAAACCAAACCCTAACACTAACCTTAACCCTAACCCTAACCCTAAACCGGACCCTAACCCTAACCCGAACCCTAGCCCTATCCCGAACCCTAACCCGAACCCGAACCCTAACCCTAACCCTAATCCGAACCCTAACCCTAAACGTAACCCTAACCCTAACCCTAACCCTAACACCGAACCCTAACCCTAACCCGAACCCTAAACCTAACACGAACCCGAACCCTAACCCGAACCCTAACCTGAACCCTAACCCCAACCCGAACCCGAACACTAACCCAAACCCTAACCCGAACCCTAACCCTAACCCTAATCCGAAAACTAACCCTAACCCGAACCCTAACCCGAACACTAACCCGAACCCTAACCCTAACCCAAACCCTAACCCGAACCCTACCTTGAAGCCTAACCCTAACCCCTAACCCTAACCCGAACCCTAACACTAACCTAACCCTAACCCTAACCCTAACCCGAACACTAACCCGAACCCTAACCCGAACCCTAACCCTAACCCCTAACCCTCACCCGAACCCTAACCCTAACCCTAACCCTAACCCTAACCCGAACCCGAACCCTAACCCGAACCCTAACGCGAACCGTAAACCTCACCCTAACCCTAACCCGAACCCTAACCCGAAACCTAACCCTAACCCTAACCTTATCCCTAACCCTATCCCGACCCAAACCCTAACCCAGAACCCTAACCCCGAACCCTAACCCTAAACCTAACACTAAACTCAACCCGAACCCTAATCCTAACCCGAACCCGAACCCTAAACCGAACCCTAACCCAAACCCGAACCCTAACCCTAACCCGAACCCGAAACCTAACCCGAACCCAAACCCTAACCCTAACACTAACCCTAAACCGAACCCGAACCCTAAACCTAACCCTAACCCTAACACTAACCCTAACTCTAACACGAACCCTAACCCGAACCCGAACCCTAACCCTAACCCTAACCCTAAACCGAAACCTAACCATAACCCGAACCCTAACCCTAACTCGAACCCTAACCCTAACCCGAACCCGAACCCTAACCCTAACCCTAACCGGAACCCTAACCCTAAACCGAAACCTAACCCTAACCCAAACCCTAACCCTAAACCGAACCCTAACCCGAACCCTAACCCAAACCCGAACCCTAACCCTAACACTAACCCGAACCCTAACCCTAACCCTAACCGTAACCCGAACCCGAACCCTAACCCTAACCGTAACCCTAACCCTAACCCGAACCCTAACCCTAACCCTAACCCTAACCCGAAACCTAACCCTAACCCTAACCACCAACCCTAATCTTAACCCTAACCCGAACCTTAAACCTAACCCGAACCCTAACCCTAACCCTAACCCTAACCCTTACCCGAACCCTAACGCTAACCCTAACCCTAACCCGAACCCGAAACCTAACCCTAATCCTAACCGGAACCCTAACCCTAACCCGAAACCTAACCCTAACCCAAACCCTAAACCTAACACGAACCCTAACCCGAACCCTAACCCGAACCCTAACCCAAACCCGAACCCTAACCCTAACACTAACCCGAACCCTAACCCTAACCCTAACCGTAACCTGAACCCGAACCCTAACCCTAACCCTAACCCTAACCCGAAACCTAACCCTAACCCTAACCACAAACCCTAACCCTAACCCTAAACCGAACCCTAACCCCTAAACCAAACCCTAAAACTAACCCTAACCCGAACCCTAACCCTAACCCTAACCCCTAACACTAACCCTAACCCTAACCCGAAACCTAACCCTAACCCGAACCCTAACCCGAACCCTAAACCTAACCCTATTCCGAAACCTAACCCTAACCCTAACCACAAACCCTAACCCTAACCCTAACCCGAACCCTAAACCTAACCCGAAACCTCACCCTAACCCTAACCCTAACACTTACCCTAACCCTAACGCTAACCCTAACACAAACCCGAACCATAACCCTAACCCTAACCCCAAACCCTAACCCTTAACCTAACCCGAACCCTAACCCTAACCCGAACCCTAACCCTAACCCAAACCCTAACCCTATACCGAACCCATACCCTAACCCTAAACCTCACCCGAACCCTAACCCGAACCCTAACCCTAACCCTAACCCTAACCCGAACCCTAACCCTAACACTAACCCAAACCCTTACCCGAACCCTAACCCGAACCCTAACCCGAACGCTAACCCTAACCCTAACCCTAACCCGAAACCTAATCCTAACCCTAACCCAAACCTGATCCCTTACCCAAATCCAAAACCTAACCGAAACCTAACCCTAACCCGAACCCTAACCCTAATCCTAAGCCAAACCCGAACCCTAACCCATACCCTAACCCTAACCGAACCCTAACCCTAACCCGAACCCTAACCCTAACCCTAACCCTAACCCTAACCATAACCCCGAACCCTAACCCTAAACCGAACCCGAAACCTAACCCGAACCTGAAACCTAACCCGAACCCTAACCCGAACCCGAACCCGAACACTAACCCGAACCCTAACCCTAACCCGAACCCTAACCCTAACACTAATCCGAACCCTAACCCTAACCCGAAACCTAACCCGAACACTAACCCGAACCCTAACCCTAACCCGAAAATTAACCCGAACCCTAACCCTAACCTGAACCCTAACGCTAACCGGAACCCGAACCCTAACCCGAACCCTAACCCGAACCCTAACCCTAACCCTTAACCCTAACCCTTTACCCGAACCCTAACCCTAACCCGAACCCTAACCCGAACCCGAACCCTAACCCGAACGCAAACCCTAACCCTTAACCCGAACCCTAAACCTAACCCTAACACTAACACTAACCCGAAACCTAACCCCTAACCCTAACCCTAACCCGAACCCTAACCCGAACCCTAACCCGAACCCTAACCCTAACCCTAACCCTAACCTGAACCCTAACCCTAACACTAACCCGAACCCTAACACCTAACCCTAACCCTAACCCTAACCCTTAACCCTAACACTAACCCTAACCCTAACCCGATCCCTAACCCTAACCCGAACCCGAACCCTAACACTAACCCGAACCCTAAACCTAACCCGAACCGTAACCCTAACACTAACCCTAACCGGAATTAGAACCCTAACCCTAACCCGAACCTTAACCCTAACACTAACCCTAACCCGAAACCGAACTCTAACTCTAACCCTAACCCTAACCCTAACACTAACCCGAACCCTAACCCGAACCCGAACCATAAACGTAACCCTAACCCGGACCCTAACCCTAAACCTAAACCTAACACTAACCCTAACCCTAACACCGAACCCTAACCCTAACCCGAACCCTAACCCTAACCCGAACCCTAACCCTAACCCGAACCCTAAACGAACCCTATCCCAAACCCTAACCCTAACCCGAAACCGAAACCTAACCCGAACCCTAACCCTAACCCGAACCCTAACCCTAACCCTAAACCTAACCCTAACCCAAACCCTAACCCGAACCCTAACCTGAAACCTAAACCTCACCTTAACCCCAACCCGAACCCTAACCCGAACCCTAAACTTAACCCTAACCTTATCCCTAACCCTAAGCCGACCCTAACTCATAACCCGAACCCTAACCCTAACTCGAACCCTAACCCGAACCCTAACCCGAACCCTAACCCATAACCCTAACCCTAACCCTAACCCGAACCCTAACCCGAAACCTAACCCGAATCCTAACCCTAACCCTAACCCTAACCCTAACCCTAACCCAAACCTTAACCCTAACCCGAACCCTAACCCCTAACCCTCACCCTAACCCTAACCCTAACCCGAACCCTAACCCTAACCCTACCTCCTAAACCAAACCCTAACCTTAACCCGAACCCTAACCCTAACCCGAACCCCAACCCTAACACGAACCCTAACCCGAACCCTAACCCTAAACCGAACCCGAACCCTAACCCTAACCCGAACCCTAACCCTAACCCGAACCTTAACCCTAAACCGAACCCAAACCCTAACCCGAACCCAAACCCTAACCCTAACACTAACCCTAACCCGAACCCGAACCCTAAACCTAACCCTAACCCTAGAACTAACCCTAACCCTAAACATAACCCTAACCCTAGAACTAACCCTAACCCTAACACGAACCCTACTCCGAACCCGAACCCTAACCCTAAACCTAACCCTAACCCTAACCCGAACCCTAACCCTAACCCTAACCGGAACCCTACCCCTAACCCGAAACCTAACCCTAACCCAAACCCTAACCCTAACCCGAACCCCAACCCGAACCCTAACCCAAACCCGAACCCTAAACCTAACACTAACCCGAAACCTAACCATAACCCTAACCGTAACCCGAACCCGAACCCTAACCCTAACCCTAACCCGAACCCTAACCCTAACCCTAACCCTAACCCGAAACCTAACCCTAACCCTAACCACAAACCCTAAACCTAACCCTAACCCGAACCCTAACCCTAACCCTAACCGGAACCCTAACCCTAACCCGAAACCTAACCCTAAACCAAACCCTAACCCTAACACGAACCCTAACCCGAATCCTAACCCGAACCCTAACCAAACCCGTACCCTAACCCTAACACTAACCTGAACCCTAACCCTAACCCTAACCATAACACGAACCCGAACCCTAACCCTAACCCTAAACCTAACCCTAACCCGAAACCTAACCCTAACCCTAACCACCATCCCTAACCCTAACACTAACACGAACCCTAACCCCTAACCCTAACCCTAACACTAACCCTAACCCGAACCCTAACCCCTAACCCTAACCCTAACCCTAACCCGAAACCTAACCCTAACCCGAACTCTAACCCGAACCCTAACCCTAAACCTAAACCGAACCCTAACCCTAACACTAACCCAAACCCTAACCCGAACCCTAACCCGAACCCTAACCTGAACGCTAACCCTAACCCTAACCCTAACCCTAACCCGAACCCTAATCCTAAACCTAACCCAAACCTCAACTCTTACCCAAACCCAAAACCTAACCGAACCCTAACCCTAACCCGAACCCTAACCCTAACACTAACCCTAACCCCGAACACTAAGCCTAACCCAAACCCGAACCCGAACCCGAACCCTAACCTGAACCCTAACCCTAAACCGAACCCTAACCCTAACCCTAATCCGAACCCTAACCCTAACCCGAAACCTAAACCGAAACCTAACCCGAAACCTAACCCTAACCCGAAACTTAACCCGAACCCTAACCCTAACCCTAACTCCTAACCCTAACCCGAACCCCAACCCGAACCCTAACCCTAACCCTAACCCTAACCCTAACCCGAAACCTAACCCTAAACCTAACCCTAACCCGAACCCGAACCCTAACCCTAACCCGAACACGAACCCTAACCCAAACCCTAACCGGAACCCTAACCCTACCCGAAACCTAACCCTAACCCAAACCCTAACCCTAACCCGAACCCTAACCCGGACCCTAACCCGAACCCTAACCCTAACCCTAACCCTATTCCGAACCCATACCCTAACCCTAAACCTAACCCGAACCCTAACCCGAACCCTAACCCTAACCCTAACCCTAACCCGAACCCTAACCCTAACACTAACCCAAACCCTAACCCGAACCCTAAACCGAACCCTAACCCGAACGCTAACCCTAACCCTAACCCTAACCCGAAACCTAATCCTAAACCTAACCCAAACCTGATCACTTACCCAAACCCAAAACCTAACCGAAACCTAACCCTAACCCGAACCCTAACCCTAACCCTAACCCTAACCCCGAACCCTAACCCTAACCCGAACCCGAACCTGAACCCGAAACCGAACCCTAACCCGAACCCTAACCCTAACCCGAACCCTAACCCTAACCCTAATCCGAACCCTAACCCTAACCCGAAACCTAACCCGAAACCTAACCCGAACCCTAACCCTAACACGAACCTTAACACGAACCCTAACCCTAAACCTAACCCCTAACCCTAACCTGAACCCTAACCCGAACCCTAACCCTAAACCGAACCTAACCCTAACCCTAACCCTAACCCTAACCCTACCCCGAACCCTAACCCTAACCCGAACCCGAACCCTAAACCTAACCCGAACCCGAACCCTAACCCAAACCCTAACCGGAACCCTAACCCTACCCGAAACCTAACCCTAACCCAAACCCTAACCCTAACCCGAACCCTAACCCGGACCCTAACTCGAACCCTAACCCTAACCTGACCCCTAACCCTAACACTAACCCGAACCCTAACCCTAACCCTTACCATAACCTGAACCCGAACCCTAACCCTAACCCTAACCCTAACCCTAACCCGAACCCTAACCCTAACCCTAACCACAAACCCTAACCCTAACCCTAACCCGAACCCTAAACCTAACCCGAACCGTAACCCTAACCCTAACCCTAACCCTTACCCGATCCCTAACGCTAACCCTAAACCAAACCCGAACCCTAAACCTAACCTTAACCCCTAACCCTAACCCTAAACCTAACCCGAACCCTAACCCGAACCCGAACCCTTACGCTAACCCGAACCCTAAACCTAACCCGAAACCAAACCCTAACACTAACCCTAACCATAACCCTAAACCTAACCCGAATCCTAACCCTAACCCGAACCCTAACCCTAACCCGAACCCTAACCCTAACCCAAACGCTAACCCTAACCCGAACCAGAACCCTAACCCTAACCCGAACCATAACCGTAACCCTAACCCTAACCCCTTACCCTCACCCGAACCCTAACCCTAACCCTAAGCCTAACCCTAACCCGAACCCTAACCCTCACCCTAACCCTAACCCGAACCCTAACCCGAACCCTAAACCTAACCCTAACCTTAAAAAATACCCTAACCCGAACCCTAACCCTAACACTAACCCTAACCCCGAACCCTAACCCTAGCCCTATCACTAAACCGAACCCTAACTCTAAACCTAACCCGAACCCCTAAACCTAACCCTAACCCTAACCCGAACCCTAACACTTAACACTAACCCTTAACCTGAACCCTAACCCTAACCCGAACACAAACCCGAT
>JAVLSZ010000001.1:1117500-1122500 GCA_032313775.1 Urocyon cinereoargenteus | reverse complement strand
AACCCTAACCCTAAACCTAACCCTAACCCGAACCCTAAACCGAACCCTAACCCGAACCCTAAACCTCACCCTTACCCTAACCCGAACCCTAACCCGAAACCTAACCCTAACCCTAACCTTAACCCTAACCCTAACCCGACCCTAACCCTAACCCCGAACCCTAACCCCGAACACTAAACCTAAACCTAACCCTAAATTTAACCCGAACCCTAACCCTAACCCGAACCCGAACCCTAACCCTAAACCTAACCCTAACCCGAACCCTAACCCTAGCCCTTAACCCGAACCCTTAACCCGAACCCTAACCGGACCCCGAACCCTAACCTGAAGGCGAACCCTAACCCTTAACCCGAACCTTAAACCTAACCCTAACCCTAACCCTAATCCTAACCCGAATCTAACCCATAACCCTAACCCTAAACCTAACCCGAACTCTAACCCGAACCCTAACCCGAACCCTAACCCTAACCCTAACCCTAACCCTAACACTAACCCAAACACTAACCCTAACGCGAACACTAACCCCTAACCCTAACCCTAAACCTAACCCTAACCCGAACCCTAACCCTAACCCTACCTCCTAACCCGAACCCTAACCCTAACCCTACCTCCTAAACCTAACCCTAACCCTAACCCGAACCCTAACCCTAACCCAACCCTAACCCTAACCCGAACCCTAACCCGAACCCTAACCCTAACCCTAACCCGAACCCGAACCCTAACCCTAACCCGAACCCTAACCCTAACACTAACCCTAACTCGAACCCGAACCCTAACCCTAACCCGAACCCGAACCCTATCCCGAACCCGAACCCTAACCCAAACACTAACCCTAAACCGAACCCGAACCCTAACCCTAACCCTAACCTTAACACTAACCCTAACCCTAACCCGAACCCTAACCCTAACCCGAACCAGAACCCTAACCCTAACCCTAACCGGAACCCTAACCCTAACCCGAACCTAACCCTAACCCAAACCCTAACCCTAACCCGATCCCTAACCCGAACCCTAACCCTAACCCGAACCCTAACCCTAACACTAACCCGAAAGCTAACCCTAACCCTAACCATAACCTGAACCCGAACCCTAACCCTAAACCTAACCCTAACCCGAACCCTAAGCCTAACACTAATCCGAACCCTAACCCTAACCCGAAACCTAACCCGAACACGAACCCGAACCCTAACCCTAACCCGAACCTTAACCCGAACCCTAACCCTAACCCGAACCCTAACCCTAACCAGAACCCGAAACCTAACCCGAACCCTAACCCAAACCCTAAACCTAACCCTTAACCGTTACCCTTAACCCGAACCCTAACCCTAACCCGAACCCTAATCCGAACCCGAACCCTAACCCGAACGCAAACCCTAACCCTTAACCCGAACCCTAAAACTAACCCTAACACTAACCCTAACCCGAACCGTAACCCCTAACCCTAACCCTAACACAAACCCTAACCCTAACACTAACCCTAACCCGAACCCTAACCCTTAACCCTAACCCTAACACTAACCCTAACCCGAACCCTAACCCCTAACCCTAACCCTAACCCTAACCCTAACCCTAACACTAACCCTAACCCGAACCCTAACCCCTAACCCTAACCCTAACACTAACCCGAACCCGAACCCTAACCCTACCCTTAACCCTAACCCTAACCCTAACCCGAAACCGATCCCTAACCCTAACCCGAACCCTAACCCTAACCCTAACCCGAACCCGAACCCTAACCCGAACCCTAACCCGAACCCTAACCCGAACCCTAACCCTAACCCGAAACCGAATATTAACCCGAACCCTAACCCGAAACCTAACCCTAACCCGAACCCGAACATTAACCCGAACCCTAACCCGAACCCTAACCCGAAAACTAACCCGAAACCTAACCCTAACCCGAACCCTAACCCGAACCCTACCCTGAAGCCTAACCCTAACCCCTAATCCTAACCCGAACCCTAACCCTAACCTAACCCTAACCCTAACCCTAACCCGAACCCTAACCCAAACCCTAACCCGATCCCTAACCCTAACCCGTAACCCTCACCCGAACCCTAACCCTAACCCTAACCCTAACCCTAACCCGAACCCTAACCCGAACCCTAACGCGAACCCTAAACCTCACCCTAACCCTAACCCGAACCCTAACCCGAAACCTAACCCTAACCCTAACCTTATCCCTAACCCTAACCCGACCCTAACCCTAACCCCGAACCCTAACACCGAACCCTAACCGTAAACCTAACCCTAAACTTAACCTGAACCCTAATCCTAACCCGAACAAGAACCCTAACCCTAACCCTAACCCGAACCCGAACCCTAACCCTAACCCGAACCCGAACCCGAACCCGAACCCTAACCCGAACCCAAACCCTAACCCTAACACTAACCCTAAACCGAACACGAACCCTAAACCTAACCCTAACCCTAACACTAACCCTAAACCTAACACGAACCCTAAACGGAACCCGAAACTTAACCCTAACCCTAACCCTAACCCTAACAGGAACCCTAACCCTAACCCGAACCCTAACCCTAACCCGAACCTGAACCCTAACCCGAACCCGAAACGGAACCCTAACCCTAACCCGAAACCTAACCCTAAACCAAACCCTAACCCTAACCCGAACCCTAACCCGAACCCTAACCCGAACCCTAACCCAAACCCGAACCCTAACCCTAACACTAACCCGAACCCTAACACTAACCCTAACCGTAACCCGAACCCGAACCCTAACCCTAACCCTAACCCTAACCCTTACCCGAACCCAAACGCTAACCTAACCCAAACCTGAACCCTAACACAAACCTGAACACTAATCCTAACCCTAACCCCTAACCTTAACCCTAAACCTAACCCAAACCCTAACCCTAACCCGAAACCTAACCCTAACCCTAAACCGAACCCATACCCTAACCCTAACCCGAACCCTAACCAGAACCCTAAACCTAACCCTAACCCTAACCCTAACCCGAACCCTAACCCGAACACTAACCCAAACCCTAACCTGAACCCTAACCCGAACCCTAACCCGAAAGCTAACCCTAATCCTAACCCTAACCCTAACCCGAACCCTAATCCTAAACCTAACACAAACCTGAACCCTTACCCAAACCCAAACCCTAACCGAACCCTAAACCGAACCCGAACCCTAACCCTAGCCCTAACCCTAACCCCGAACCCTAACCCGAACCCGAACCCGAACCCGAACCCGAACCCGAACCCTAACCCTAACCCTAAACCGAACCCTAACCCGAACCTGAACCCTAACCCAAACCCTAACCGGAACCCTAACCCTAATCCGAACCCTAACCCTTACCCGAACCTTAACACGAACACTAACCCTACCCCTAACCCCTAACCCTAACCCAAACCCTAACCCGAACCCTAACCCTTACCCGAACCTTAACCCGAACCCTAACCCTAACCCTAACCCCTAACCCTAACCCATACCCTAACCCTAACCCTAACCCTTACCCGAACCCTAACGCTAACCCTAACCCAAATCGAACCCTAACCCTAACCCTAACCCCTAACCCTAACCTTAAACCTAAACCGAACCCTAACCCGAACCCGAACCCTAACCCTATCCCGAACCCTAAAACTAACCCGAAACAAAACCCTAACACTAACCCTAACCATAACCCTAAACCTAACCCGAAACCTAACCCTAACCCGAACCCTAACACTAACCCGAACCCTAACCCAAACCCTAACCCTAAACCGAACCCGAAACCTAACCCTAACGCGAACCCTAACCGTAACGCTAACCCTAACCCCTAACCCTCACCCGAAACCTAACCCTAACCCTAAACCTAAACCTAAACCGAACCCTAACCCGAACCCTAACCCGAACCCTAACCCTCACCCTAACCCTAACCCGAACCCTAACCCGAACCCTAAACCTAACCCTAACCTTAACACTAACCATAACCCGAACCCTAAACCTAACCCTAACCTTAACACTAACCATAACCCGAACCCTAACCCTAACCCAAACCCGAACCCTATCCCGAACCCGAACCCTAACCCAAACACTAACCCTAACCCTAACCCGAACCCTAAACCTAACCCGAACCAGAACCCTAACCCTAACCCTAACCGGAACCCTAACCCTAACCCGAACCTAAGCCTAACCCAAACCCTAACCCTAACCCGATCCCTAACCCGAACCCTAACCCTAACCCGAACCCTAACCCTAACACTAACCCGAAAGCTAACCCTAACCCTAACCATAACCTGAACCCGAACCCTAACCCTAAACCTAACCCTAACCCGAACCCTAAGCCTAACACTAATCCGAACCCGAACCCTAACCCGAAACCTAACCAGAACACTAACCCGAACCCTAACCCTAACCCGAACCTTAACCCGAACCCTAACCCTAACCCGAACCCTAACCCTAACCAGAACCCGAAACCTAACCCGAACCCTAACCCAAACCCTAAACCTAACCCTTAACCGTTACCCTTAACCCGAACCCTAACCCTAACCCGAACCCTATTCCGAACCCGAACCCTAACCCGAACGCAAACCCTAACCCTTAACCCGAACCCTAAAACTAACCCTAACACTAACCCTAACCCGAACCGTAACCCCTAACCCTAATCCTAACACTAACCCTAACCCGAACCCTAACCCCTAACCCTAACCCTAACACTAACCATAACCCGAACCCTAACCCTAACCCTAACCCCTAACCCTAACCCTAACCCTAACCCTAACCCTAACACTAAACCTAACCCGAACCCTAACCCCTAACCCTAACCCTAACACTAACCCGAACCCGAACCCTAACCCTACCCTTAACCCTAACCCTAACCCTAACCCGAAACCGATCCCTAACCCTAACCCGAACCCTAACCCTAACCCTAACACGAACCCGAACCCTAACCTGAACCCTAACCCGAACCCTAACCCGAACCCTAACCCTAACCCGAAACCGAACATTAACCCGAACCCTAACCCGAAACCTAACCCTAACCCGAACCCGAAC
>JAVLSZ010000001.1:982500-1110000 GCA_032313775.1 Urocyon cinereoargenteus | reverse complement strand
AACCTAACCCGAAACCAAACCCTAACACTAACCCTAACCATAACCCTAAACCTAACCCGAACCCTAACCCTAACCCGAACCCTAACCCTAACCCGAACCCTAACCCAAACCCTAACCCTAAACCGAACCCGAACCCTAACCCTAACCCGAACCCTAACCGTAACCCTAACCCTAACCCCTAACCCTCACCCGAAACCGAACCCTAACCCGAACCCTAACCCTCACCCTAACCCTAACCCGAACCCTAACCCGAAACCTAAACCTAACCCTAACCTTAACACTAACCCTAACCCGAACCCTAACCCTAACCCTAACCCTAACCCCGAACCCTAAACCTAGCCCTATCCCTAACCCGAACCCTAACCCTAACCCTAACACGAACCCCTAACCCTAACCCTAACCCTAACCCGAGCCCTAACCCTAACCCTGAACCCTAACCCTTAACCCGAACCCTAACCCTAACCCGAACACTAACCCGATCTCGAACCCTAACCCGAACGCGAACCCTAACCCTTAACCTGAACCCTAACCCTAACCCTAACCCGAACCCGAACCCTAACCCGACCCCAAAAGCTAACCCTAACCTTAACACTAACCCTAACCCGAACCCTAACCCTAACCCTAACCCTAACCCCGAACCCTAACCCTAGCCCTATCCCTAACCCGAACCCTAACCCTAACCCTAACCCGAACCCCTAACCCTAACCCTAACCGTAACCCGAACCGTAACCCTAACCCTGAACCCTAACGCTTAACCCGAACCCTAACCCTAACCCTAACACTAACCCGAACCCTAACCCTAACCCTAACCATAACCTGAACCCGAACCCTAACCCTAACCCTACCCCTAACCCTAACGCTAAAACCTAACCCTAACCACAAACCCTAACCCTAACACTAACCCGAACCCTATACCTAACCCGAACACTAACCCTAACCCTAACCCTAACCCTAACCCTTACCCGTACCCTAACGCTAACCCTAACCCAAACCCGAACCCTAAACCTAACCCAAACCCCTAACCCTAACCCTAAACCTAACCCGAACCCTAACCCGAACCCGAACCCAAACCCTAACCCGAACCCTAAACCTAACCCGAAACCAAACCCGAACACTAACCCTAACCCTAACCCTAAACCTAACCCGAATCCTAACCCTATCCCGAACCCTAACCCTAACCCGAACCCTAACCCAAACCCTAACCCTAACCCGAACCCGAACCCTAACCCTAACCCGAACCCTAACCGTACCCCTAACCCTTACACCTAACCCTCACCCGAACCCTAAACCTAACCCACACCCCTAACCCTAACCCTAAACCTAACCCGAAACCTAACCCTAACCCTAACCCGAACCCTAACCCGAACCCTAAACCTAACCCTAACCTTAACACTAACCCTAACCCGAACCCTAACCCTAACCCTAACCCTAAAACCGAACCCTAACCCTAGCCCTATCCCTAACCCGAACCCTAACCCTAACCCTAACCCGAACCCCTAACCCTAACCCTAACCCTAACCTGAACCCTAACCCTAACCCTTAACCCTAACCTTTAACCCGAACCCTAACCCTAACCCGAACACTAACCCGATCCCGAACCCTAACCCGAACGCGAACCCTAACCCTTAACCTGAACCCTAACCCTAACCCTAACCCTAACCCGAACCCTAACCCCTAACCCGTACCCTAACCCTAAACCGAACCCTACCCCGAACCCTAACCCGAACCCTAAACCTAAACCTAACCCGAACCCTAACCCTAACCCTAACCCTAACCCAAACCTGAACCCTAACCCAAACACTATCCCTAACCGAACCCTAACCCTAACCAGAACCCTAACCCTAACCCTAACACTAACTCTAACCCCGAACCCTAACCCTAAACCGAACCCGAACACTAACCCGAACCTGAACCCTAACCCGAACCCTAACCCAAACCCTAACCCGAACCCGAACCCTAACCCGAACACTACCCCTAACCCGAACCCTAAGCCTAACACTAATCCGAACACTAACCCTAACCCGAACCTTAACCCGAACCCTAACCCTAACCCGAACCCTAACCCTAACCGGAACCCGAACCCTAACCCGAACCCTAACCCAAACCCTAACCCTAACCCGAACCCGAAACCCTAACCATAACCCGAACACTAACCGTACCCCTAACCCTAACCCCTAACCCTCACCCGAACCCTAACCCTAACACTAAGCCTAACCCTAACCCGAACCCTAACCCGAACCCTAACCCGAACCCTAACCCGAACCCTAACCCTAACCCGTACCCTAACCCGAAACCTAAACCTAACGCTAACCTTAACAATAACCCTAACCCGAACCCTAACCCTAACCCTAACCCTAAAACCGAACCCTAACCCTAGCCCTATCCCTAACCCGAACCCTAACCCTAACCCTAACCCGAACCCCTAACCTGAACCCTAACCCTAACCCGAACCCTAACCCTAACCCTTAACCCTAACCCTTAACCCGAACACTAACCCTAACCCGAACACTAACCCGATCCCGAACCCTAACCCGAACGCGAACCCTAACCCTTAACCTGAACCCTAACCCTAACCCTAACCCGAACCCTAACCCTAAACCTAACCCTAAACCTAACCCTAACCCTAACACCGAACCCTAACCCTAACCTGAACCCTAACCCTAACCCCTACCCGAACGCTAACCCGAACCCTAACCCGAACCCTAACCCTAACCCGAACCCGAACCCTAAACCGAAACCTAACCCTAACCCGAACCCTAAACCTAACCCTAATCCGAACCCTAACCCTAACCCGAACCTTAACCCGAACACTAACCCGAACCCTAACCCTAACCCGAACCCTAACCCGAACACTAACCAGAACCCCTAACCCTCACCCGAACCCTAACCCTAACCCTAAACCTAACCCTAACCCGAACCCTAACCCGAACCCTAACCCGAACCCTAAACCTCACCCTTACCCTAACCCGAACCCTAACCCGAAACCTAACCCTAACCCTAACCTTAACCCTAACCCTAACCCGACCCTAACCCTAACCCCGAACCCTACCCCGAACACTAAACCTAAACCTAACCCTAAATTTAACCCGAACCCTAACCCTAACCCGAACCCGAACCCTAACCCTAAACCTAACCCTAACCCGAACCCTAACCCTAACCCTTAACCCGAACCCTTAACCCGAACCCTAACCGGACCCCGAACCCTAACCCGAAGGCGAACCCTAACCCTTAACCCGAACCTTAAACCTAACCCTAACCCTAACCCTAATCCTAACCCGAATCTAACCCATAACCCTAACCCTAAACCTAACCCGAACTCTAACCCGAACCCTAACCCGAACCCTAACCCTAACCCTAACCCTAACCCTAACACTAACCCAAACACTAACCCTAACGCGAACACTAACCCCTAACCCTAACCCTAAACCTAACCCTAACCCGAACCCTAACCCTAACCCTACCTCCTAACCCGAACCCTAACCCTAACCCTACCTCCTAAACCTAACCCTAACCCTAACCCGAACCCTAACCCTAACCCAACCCTAACCCTAACCCGAACCCTAACCCGAACCCTAACCCTAACCCTAACCCGAACCCGAACCCTAACCCTAACCCGAACCCTAACCCTAACACTAACCCTAACTCGAACCCGAACCCTAACCCTAACCCGAACCCGAACCCTATCCCGAACCCGAACCCTAACCCAAACACTAACCCTAAACCGAACCCGAACCCTAACCCTAACCCTAACCTTAACACTAACCCTAACCCTAACCCGAACCCTAACCCTAACCCGAACCAGAACCCTAACCCTAACCCTAACCGGAACCCTAACCCTAACCCGAACCTAACCCTAACCCAAACCCTAACCCTAACCCGATCCCTAACCCGAACCCTAACCCTAACCCGAACCCTAACCCTAACACTAACCCGAAAGCTAACCCTAACCCTAACCATAACCTGAACCCGAACCCTAACCCTAAACCTAACCCTAACCCGAACCCTAAGCCTAACACTAATCCGAACCCTAACCCTAACCCGAACCCTAACCCGAACACCCCCTGAAGCCTAACCCTAACACCTAACCCTAACCCGAACCCTAACCCTAACCTAACCCTAACCCTAACCCGAACCCTAACCCGAACCCTAACCCGAAAACTAACCCTAACCCCTAACACTCACCCGAATCCTAACCCTAACCCTAACACTAACCCTAACCCGAACCCTAACCCGAACCCTAACGCGAACACTAAACCTCACCCTAAACCTAACCCGAACCCTAACCCGAACCCTAACCCTAACCCTAACCCTAACCCGACCCTAACCCTAACCCAGACCCCTAACCCCGAACCCTAACCCTAAACCTAACCCTAATCCTAACACAAACACGAACCCTAACCCTACCCTAACCCGAACCCGAACCCTAACCCTAACCCGAACCCGAACCCTAACCCGAACCCAAACCCTAACCCTAACACTAACCCTAAACCGAACCCGAACCCTAAACCTAACCCTAACACTAACACTAACCCTAACCCTAACACGAACCCTAAACCGAACCCTAACCCGAACCCTAACACTAACCCGAACCCGAACCCTAACCCGAACCCGAACCGGAACCCTAACCCTAACCCGAAACCTAACCCTAACCCAAACCCTAACCCTAAACTGAACCCTAACCCGAACCCTACCCGAACCCTAACCCAAACCCGAACCCTAACCCTAACACTAACCCGAACCCTAACCCTAACCCTAACCGTAACCCGAACCCGAACCCTAACCCTAACCCTAACCCTAACCCTAACCCTAACCCGAAACCTAACCCTAACCCTAACCACAAACCCTAACCCTAACCCTAACCCGAACCCTAAACCTAACCCGAACCCTAACCCTAACCCTAACCCTAACTCTTACCCGAACCCAAACGCTAACCTAACCCAAACCTGAAACCTAATACAAACGTGAACACTAATCCTAACCCTAACCCCTAACCTTAACCCTAAACCTAACCCGAACCCTAACCCTAACCCGAACCCTAACCCTAACCCTAAACCGAACCCATACCCTAACCCTAACCCTAAACCGAACCCTAACCAGAACCCTAAACCTAACCCTCACCCTAACCCTAACCCGAACCCTAACCCGAACACTAACCCAAACCCTAACCCGAAACCTAACCCGAACCCTAACCCGAACGCTAACCCTAATCCTAACCCTAACCCGAACCCGAAACCTAATCCTAAACCCAACCCAAACCTGAACCCTTACCCAAACCCAAAGCCTAACCGAACCCTAACCCGAACCCGAACCCTAACCCTAGCCCTAACCCTAACCCCGAACCCTAACCCGAACCCGAACCCGAACCCGAACCCGAACCCTAACCCTAACCCCTAACCCTCACCGAACCCTAATCCTAACCCTAACCCTAACCCTAACCTGAACCCTAACCCGGACCCTAACCCGAACCCTAAACCTAACCCGACCCCTAACCCTAACACTAACCCGAACCCTAACCCTAACCCTAACCATAACCTGAACCCGAACCCTAACCCTAACCCTACCCCTAACCCTAACGCTAAAACCTAACCCTAACCACAAACCCTAACCCTAACACTAACCCGAACCCTATACCTAACCCGAACACTAACCCTAACCCTAACCCTAACCCTAACCCTTACCCGTACCCTAACGCTAACCCTAACCCAAACCCGAACCCTAAACCTAACCCAAACCCCTAACCCTAACCCTAAACCTAACCCGAACCCTAACCCGAACCCGAACCCAAACCCTAACCCGAACCCTAAACCTAACCCGAAACCAAACCCGAACACTAACCCTAAACCTAACCCTAAACCTAACCCGAATCCTAACCCTATCCCGAACCCTAACCCTAACCCGAACCCTAACCCAAACCCTAACCCTAACCCGAACCCGAACCCTAACCCTAACCCGAACCCTAACCGTACCCCTAACCCTTACACCTAACCCTCACCCGAACCCTAAACCTAACCCACACCCCTAACCCTAACCCTAAACCTAACCCGAAACCTAACCCTAACCCTAACCCGAACCCTAACCCGAACCCTAAACCTAACCCTAACCTTAACACTAACCCTAACCCGAACCCTAACCCTAACCCTAACCCTAAAAACGAACCCTAACCCTAGCCCTATCCCTAACCCGAACCCTAACCCTAACCCTAACCCGAACCCCTAACCCTAACCCTAACCCTAACCTGAACCCTAACCCTAACCCTTAACCCTAACCTTTAACCCGAACCCTAACCCTAACCCGAACACTAACCCGATCCCGAACCCTAACCCGAACGCGAACCCTAACCCTTAACCTGAACCCTAACCCTAACCCTAACCCTAACCCGAACCCTAACCCCTAACCCGTACCCTAACCCTAAACCGAACCCTACCCCGAACCCTAACCCGAACCCTAAACCTAAACCTAACCCGAACCCTAACCCTAACCCTAACCCTAACCCAAACCTGAACCCTAACCCAAACACTATCCCTAACCGAACCCTAACCCTAACCAGAACCCTAACCCTAACCCTAACACTAACTCTAACCCCGAACCCTAACCCTAAACCGAACCCGAACACTAACCCGAACCTGAACCCTAACCCGAACCCTAACCCAAACCCTAACCCGAACCCGAACCCTAACCCGAACACTACCCCTAACCCAAACCCTAAGCCTAACACTAATCCGAACACTAACCCTAACCCGAACCTTAACCCGAACCCTACCCTAACCCGAACCCTAACCCTAACCGGAACCCGAACCCTAACCCGAACCCTAACCCAAACCCTAACCCTAACCCGAACCCGAAACCCTAACCATAACCCGAACACTAACCGTACCCCTAACCCTAACCCCTAACCCTCACCCGAACCCTAACCCTAACACTAAGCCTAACCCTAACCCGAACCCTAACCCGAACCCTAACCCGAACCCTAACCCGAACCCTAACCCTAACCCGTACCCTAACCCGAAACCTAAACCTAACGCTAACCTTAACAATAACCCTAACCCGAACCCTAACCCTAACCCTAACCCTAAAACCGAACCCTAACCCTAGCCCTATCCCTAACCCGAACCCTAACCCTAACCCTAACCCGAACCCCTAACCTGAACCCTAACCCTAACCCGAACCCTAACCCTAACCCTTAACCCTAACCCTTAACCCGAACACTAACCCTAACCCGAACACTAACCCGATCCCGAACCCTAACCCGAACGCGAACCCTAACCCTTAACCTGAACCCTAACCCTAACCCTAACCCGAACCCTAACCCTAAACCTAACCCTAAACCTAACCCTAACCCTAACACCGAACCCTAACCCTAACCTGAACCCTAACCCTAACCCCTACCCGAACGCTAACCCGAACCCTAACCCGAACCCTAACACTAACCCGAACCCGAACCCTAAACCGAAACCTAACCCTAACCCGAACCCTAAACCTAACCCTAATCCGAACCCTAACCCTAACCCGAACCTTAACCCGAACACTAACCCGAACCCTAACCCTAACCCGAACCCTAACCCGAACACTAACCAGAACCCCTAACCCTCACCCGAACCCTAACCCTAACCCTAAACCTAACCCTAACCCGAACCCTAACCCGAACCCTAACCCGAACCCTAAACCTCACCCTTACCCTAACCCGAACCCTAACCCGAAACCTAACCCTAACCCTAACCTTAACCCTAACCCTAACCCGACCCTAACCCTAACCCCGAACCCTAACCCCGAACACTAAACCTAAACCTAACCCTAAATTTAACCCGAACCCTAACCCTAACCCGAACCCGAACCCTAACCCTAAACCTAACCCTAACCCGAACCCTAACCCTAACCCTTAACCCGAACCCTTAACCCGAACCCTAACCGGACCCCGAACCCTAACCCGAAGGCGAACCCTAACCCTTAACCCGAACCTTAAACCTAACCCTAACCCTAACCCTAATCCTAACCCGAATCTAACCCATAACCCTAACCCTAAAGCTAACCCGAACTCTAACCCGAACCCTAACCCGAACCCTAACCCTAACCCTAACCCTAACCCTAACACTAACCAAACACTAACCCTAACGCGAACACTAACCCCTAACCCTAACCCTAAACCTAACCCTAACCCGAACCCTAACCCTAACCCTACCTCCTAACCCGAACCCTAACCCTAACCCTACCTCCTAAACCTAACCCTAACCCTAACCCGAACCCTAACCCTAACCCAACCCTAACCCTAACCCGAACCCTAACCCGAACCCTAACCCTAACCCTAACCCGAACCCGAACCCTAACCCTAACCCGAACCCTAACCCTAACACTAACCCTAACTCGAACCCGAACCCTAACCCTAACCCGAACCCGAACCCTATCCCGAACCCGAACCCTAACCCAAACACTAACCCTAAACCGAACCCGAACCCTAACCCTAACCCTAACCCTAACACTAACCCTAACCCTAACCCGAACCCTAACCCTAACCCGAACCAGAACCCAAACCCTAACCCTAACCGGAACCCTAACCGTAACCCGAACCTAACACTAACCCAAACCCTAACCCTAACCCGATCCCTAACCCGAACCCTAACCCTAACCCGAACCCTAACCCTAACACTAACCCGAAAGCTAACCCTAACCCTAACCATAACCTGAACCCGAACCCTAACCCTAAACCTAACCCTAACCCGAACCCTAAGCCTAACACTAATCCGAACCCTAACCCTAACCCGAAACCTAACCCGAACACGAACCCGAACCCTAACCCTAAGCCGAACCTTAACCCGAACCCTAACCCTAACCCGAACCCTAACCCTAACCAGAACCCGAAACCTAACCCGAACCCTAACCCAAACCCTAAACCTAACCCTTAACCGTTACCCTTAACCCGAACCCTAACCCTAACCCGAACCCTAATCCGAACCCGAACCCTAACCCGAACGCAAACCCTAACCCTTAACCCGAACCCTAAAACTAACCCTAACACTAACCCTAACCCGAACCGTAACCCCTAACCCTAACCCTAACACAAACCCTAACCCTAACACTAACCCTAACCCGAACCCTAACCCCTAACCCTAACCCTAACACTAACCCTAACCCGAACCCTAACCATAACCCTAACCCCTAACCCTAACCCTAACCCTAACCCTAACCCTAACACTAACCCTAACCCGAACCCTAACCCCTAACCCTAACCCTAACACTAACCCGAACCCGAACCCTAACCCTACCCTTAACCCTAACCCTAACCCTAACCCGAAACCGATCCCTAACCCTAACCCGAACCCTAACCCTAACCCTAACCCGAACCCGAACCCTAACCCGAACCCTAACCCGAACCCTAACCCGAAACCTAACCCTAACCCGAAACCGAACATTAACCCGAACCCTAACCCGAAACCTAACCCTAACCCGAACCCGAACATTAACCCGAACCCTAACCCGAACCCTAACCCGAAAACTAACCCGAAACCTAACCCTAACCCGAACCCTAACCCGAACCCCACCCTGAAGCCTAACCCTAACCCCTAATCCTAACCCGAACCCTAACCCTAACCTAACCCTAACCCTAACCCTAACCCGAACCCTAACCCAAACCCTAACCCGATCCCTAACCCTAACCCGTAACCCTCACCCGAACCCTAACCCTAACCCTAACCCTAACCCTAACCCGAACCCTAACCCGAACCCTAACGCGAACCCTAAACCTCACCCTAACCCTAACCCGAACCCTAACCCGAAACCTAACCCTAACCCTAACCTTATCCCTAACCCTAACCCGACCCTAACCCTAACCCCGAACCCTAACCCCGAACCCTAACCGTAAACCTAACCCTAAACTTAACCTGAACCCTAATCCTAACCCGAACAAGAACCCTAACCCTAACCCTAACCCGAACCCGAACCCTAACCCTAACCCGAACCCGAACCCGAACCCTAACCCGAACCCAAACCCTAACCCTAACACTAACCCTAAACCGAACACGAACCCTAAACCTAACCCTAAACCTAACACTAACCCTAAACCTAACACGAACCCTAAACGGAACCCGAAACTTAACCCTAACCCTAACCCTAACCCTAACAGGAACCCTAACCCACACCCGAACCCTAACCCTAACCCGAACCTGAACCCTAACCCGAACCCGAAACGGAACCCTAACCCTAACCCGAAACCTAACCCTAAACCAAACCCTAACCCTAACCCGAACCCTAACCCGAACCCTAACCCGAACCCTAACCCAAACCCGAACCCTAACCCTAACACTAACCCGAACCCTAACACTAACCCTAACCGTAACCCGAACCCGAACCCTAACCCTAACCCTAACCCTAACCCTTACCCGAACCCAAACGCTAACCTAACCCAAACCTGAAAGCTAACACACACCTGAACACTAATCCTAACCCTAACCCCTAACCTTAACCCTAAACCTAACCCAAACCCTAACCCTAACCCGAAACCTAACCCTAACCCTAAACCGAACCCATACCCTAACCCTAACCCGAACCCTAACCAGAACCCTAAACCTAACCCTAACCCTAACCCGAACCCGAAACCTAACCCGAACACTAACCCAAACCCTAACCTGAACCCTAACCCGAACCCTAACCCGAACGCTAACCCTAATCCTAACCCTAACCCTAACCCGAACCCTAATCCTAAACCTAACACAAACCTGAACCCTTACCCAAACCCAAACCCTAACCGAACCCTAAACCGAACCCGAACCCTAACCCTAGCCCTAACCCTAACCCCGAACCCTAACCCGAACCCGAACCCGAACCCGAACCCGAACCCTAACCCTAACCCGAACCCTCACCCTAACCCTAAACCGAACCCTAACCCGAACCCGAACCCTAACCCAAACCCTAACCGGAACCCTAACCCTAATCCGAACCCTAACCCTTACCCGAACCTTAACACGAACACTAACCCTACCCCTAACCCCTAACCCTAACCCAAACCCTAACCCGAACCCTAACCCTTACCCGAACCTTAACCCGAACCCTAACCCTAACCCTAACCCCTAACCCTAACCCATACCCTAACCCTAACCCTAACCCTTACCCGAACCCTAACGCTAACCCTAACCCAAATCGAACCCTAACCCTAACCCTAACCCCTAACCCTAACCTTAAACCTAAACCGAACCCTAACCCGAACCCGAACCCTAACCCTATCCCGAACCCTAAAACTAACCCGAAACCAAACCCTAACACTAACCCTAACCATAACCCTAAACCTAACCCGAAACCTAACCCTAACCCGAACCCTAACACTAACCCGAACCCTAACCCAAACCCTAACCCTAAACCGAACCCGAAACCTAACCCTAACCCGAACCCTAACCGTAACGCTAACCCTAACCCCTAACCCTCACCCGAAACCTAACCCTAACCCTAAACCTAAACCTAAACCGAACCCTAACCCGAACCCTAACCCGAACCCTAACCCTCACCCTAACCCTAACCCGAACCCTAACCCGAACCCTAAACCTAACCCTAACCTTAACACTAACCATAACCCGAACCCTAACCCTAAACCTAACCCTAACCCCGAACCCTAACCCTAGCCCTATCCCTAACCCGAACCCTAACCCTAACCCTAAACCGAACCCCTAACCCTAACCCTAACCCTAACCCGAACCCTAACTCTAACCCTGAACCCTAACCCTTAACCCGAACCCTAACCCTAACCCGAACCCTAACCCGATCCCGAACCCTAACCCGAACGCGAACCCTAACCCTTAACCCGAACCCTAACCCTAACCCTAACCCTAACCCTAACCCGAACCCTAACCCCTAACCCTTACCCTAAACCTAACCCGAACCCTAACCCGAACCCTAACCCGAACCCTAAACCTAACCCTAACCCGAACCCTAACCCTAACCCTAACCCAAACCCGAACCCTAACCCAAACCCTATCCCTAACCGAACCCTAACCCTAACCCGAAACCTGACCCGAACACTAATCCACACCCTAACCCTAACCCGAACTTTAACCTGAACCCTAACCCTAACCCGAACCCTAACCCTAACCCTTAACCGTAACCCTTAACCCGAACCCTAACCCTAACCCGAACCCGAACCCTAACCCTAACCCTAACCCGAACCCCAAAACTAACCCGAACCCTAACCCTAACACTAACCCTAACCGGAACCTGAACCCTAACCCTAACGCGAACCTTAACCCTAACACTAAGCCTAACCCGAACCCGAACACTAACCCTAACCCTAACACTAACCCTAATCCTAACCCGAACCCTAACCCGAACCCGAACCCTAACCCTAACCCTAACCCGAACCCTAACCCTAAACCTAACCCTAACCCTAATCCTAACCCTAACACCGAACCCTAACCCTAACCCGAACCCTAAACCTAACCCGAACCCGAACCCTAACCCGAACCCTTACCCGAACCCTAACCCGAAACCTAACCCGAACCCGAACCCGAATATTAACCCGAACCCTAACCCGAACCCTAACCCTAACCCTAACCCGAACCCTAACCCAAAAACTAACCCGAACCCTAACCCTAACCCGAACCCTAACCCGAACCCTACCCTGAAGCCTAACCCTAACCCCTAACCCTAACCCGAACCCTAACCCTAACCTAACCCTAACCCTAACTCTAACCCGAACCCGAACCCTAACCCGAACCCTAACCCGAACCCTAACCCTAAACCCTAACCCTCACCCGAACCCTAACTCTAACCCTAACCCTAACCCAAATCCGAACCCTAACCCGAACCCTAACGCGAACCCTAAACCTCACCCTAACCCTAACCCGAACCCTAACCCGAACCCTAACCCTAACCCAACCATATCCCTAACCCTAACCCGACCCTAACACTAACTCCGAACCCTAAACCTAAACCTAACCCTAAACTTAACCCGAACCCTAATCCTAACCCAAACACGAACCCTAAACCTAACCCTAACCCGAACCCGAACCCTAACCCTAACCCTAACCCGAACCCTAACCCTAACCCGAACCCTAACCCTAACACTAACCCTAACTCGAACCCGAACCCTAACCCTAACCCGAACCCGAACCCTATCCCGAACCCGAACCCTAACCCAAACACTAACCCTAACCCTAACCCGAACCCTAACCCTAACCCGAACCAGAACCCTAACCCTAACCCTAACCGGAACCCTAACCCTAACCCGAACCTAACCCTAACCCAAACCCTAACCCTAACCCGATCCCTAACCCGAACCCTAACCCTAACCCGAACCCTAACCCTAACACTAACCCGAAAGCTAACCCTAACCCTAAACATAACCTGAACCCGAACCCTAACCCTAAACCTAACCCTAACCCGAACCCTAAGCCTAACACTAATCCGAACCCGAACCCTAACCCGAAACCTAACCAGAACACTAACCCGAACCCTAACCCTAACCCGAACCTTAACCCGAACCCTAACCCTAACCCGAACCCTAACCCTAACCAGAACCCGAAACCTAACCCGAACCCTAACCCAAACCCTAAACCTAACCCTTAACCGTTACCCTTAACCCGAACCCTAACCCTAACCCGAACCCTAATCCGAACCCGAACCCTAAACCGAACGCAAACCATAACCCTTAACCCGAACCCTAAAACTAACCCTAACACTAACCCTAACCCGAACCGTAACCCCTAACCCTAATCCTAACACTAACCCTAACCCGAACCCTAACCCCTAACCCTAACCCTAACACTAACCATAACCCGAACCCTAACCCTAACCCTAACCCCTAACCCTAACCCTAACCCTAACCCTAACACTAACCCTAACCCGAACCCTAACCCCTAACCCTAACCCTAACACTAACCCGAACCCGAACCCTAAACCTACCCTTAACCCTAACCCTAACCCTAACCCGAAACCGATCCCTAACCCTAACCCGAACCCTAAACCTAACCCTAACCCGAACCCGAACCCTAACCTGAACCCTAACCCGAACCCTAACCCGAACCCTAACCCTAACCCGAAACCGAACATTAACCCGAACCCTAACCCGAAACCTAACCCTAACCCGAACCCGAACATTAACCCGAACCCTAACCCGAACCCTAACCCGAAAACTAACCCGAAACCTAACCCTAACCCGAACCCTAACCCGAACCCTACCCTGAAGCCTAACCCTAACCCCTAATCCTAACCCGAACCCTAACCCTAACCTAACCCTAACCCTAACCCTAACCCGAACCCTAACCCAAACCCTAACCCGAACCCTAACCCTAACCCGTAACCCTCACCCGAACCCTAACCCTAACCCTAACCCTAACCCTAACCCGAACCCTAACCCGAAACCTAACCCTAACCCTAACCTTATCCCTAACCCTAACCCGACCCTAATCCTAACCACGAACCCTAACCCCGAACCCTAACCGTAAACCTAACCCTAAACTTAACCTGAACACTAATCCTAACCCGAACAAGAACCCTAACCCTAACCCTAACCCGAACCCGAACCCTAACCCGAACCCGAACCCGAACCCGAACCTGAACCCAAACCCTAACCCTAACACTAACCCTAAACCGAACACGAACCCTAAACCTAACCCTAACCCTAACACTAACCCTAACCCTAACACGAACCCTAAACCGAACCCGAAACTTAACCCTAACCCTAACCCTAACCCTAACCCGAACCCTAACCCTAACCCGAACCCTAACCCTAACCCGAACCCGAACCCTAACCCGAACCCGAAACGGAACCCTAACCCTAACCCGAAACCTAACCCTAAACCAAACCCTAACCCTAACCCGAACCCTAAACCGAACCCTAACCCGAACCCTAACCCAAACCCGAACCCTATCCCTAACACTAACCCGAACCCTAACACTAACCCTAACCGTAACCCGAACCCGAACCCTAACCCTAACCCTAACCCTAACCCTTACCCGAACCCAAACGCTAACCTAACCCAAACCTGAACCCTAACACAAACCTGAATACTAATCCTAACCCTAACCCCTAAACTTAACCCTAAACCTAACCCAAACCCTAACCCTAACCCGAAACCTAACCCTAACCCTAAACCGAACCCATACCCTAACCCTAACCCGAACCCTAACCAGAACCCTAAACCTAACCCTAACCCTAACCCTAACCCGAACCCTAACCCGAACACTAACCCAAACCCTAACCTGAACCCTAACCCGAACCCTAACCCGAACGCTAACCCTAATCCTAACCCTAACCCTAACCCGAACCCTAATCCTAAACCTAACACAAACATGAACCCTTACCCAAACCCAAACCCTAACCGAACCCTAAATCGAACCCGAACCCTAACCCTAGCCCTAACCCTAACCCCGAACCCTAACCCGAACCCGAACCCGAACCCGAACCCTAACCCTAACCCGAACCCTCACCCTAACACTAAACCGAACCCTAACCCGAACCCGAACCGTAACCCAAACCCTAACCGGAACCCTAACCCTAATCCGAACCCTAACCCTTACCCGAACATTAACACGAACACTAACCCTACCGCTAACCCCTAACCCTAACCCAAACCCTAACCCGAACCCTAACCCTTACCCGAACCTTAACCCGAACCCTAACCCTAACCCTAACCCCTAAACCTAACCCATACCCTAACCCTAACCCTAACCCTTACCCGAACCCTAACGCTAACCCTAACCCAAATCGAAACCTAACCCTAACCCTAACCCCTAACCCTAACCTTAAACCTAAACCGAACCCTAACCCGAACCCGAACCCTAACCCTATCCCGAACCCTAAAACTAACCCGAAACCAAACCCAAACACTAACCCTAACCATAACCCTAAACCTAACCCGAAACCTAACCCTAACCCGAACACTAACACTAACCCGAACCCTAACCCAAACCCTAACCATAAACCGAACCCGAAACCTAACCCTAACCCGAACCCTAACCGTAACGCTAACCCTAACCCCTAACCCTCACCCGAAACCTAACCCTAACCCTAAACCTAAACCTAAACCGAACCCTAACCCGAACCCTAACCCGAACCCTAACCCTCACCCTAACCCTAACCCGAACCCTAACCTGAAACCTAAACCTAACCCTAACCTTAACACTAACCCTAACCCGAACCCTAACCCTAACCCTAACCCTAACCCCGAACCCTAACCCTAGCCTTATCCCTAACCCGAACCCTAACCCTAACCCTAAACCGAACCCCTAACCCTAACCCTAACCCTAACCCGAACCCTAACTCTAACCCTGAACCCTAACCCTTAACCCGAACCCTAACCCTAACCCGAACCCTAACCCGATCCCGAACCCTAACCCGAACGCGAACCCTAACCCTTAACCCGAACCCTAACCCTAACCCTAACCCTAACCCTAACCCGAACCCTAACCCCTAACCCTTACCCTAACCCTAACCCGAAACCTAACCCGAACCCTAACCCGAACCCTAAACCTAACCCTAACCCGAACCCTAACCCTAACCCTAACCCAAACCCGAACCCTAACCCAAACCCTATCCCTAACCGAACCCTAACCCTAACCTGAAACCCGACCCGAACACTAATCCGCACCCTAACCCTAACCCGAACTTTAACCTGAACCCTAACCCTAACCCGAACCCTAACCCTAACCCTTAACCGTAACCCTTAACCCGAACCCTAACCCTAACCCGAACCCTAACCCTAACCCGAACCCTAACCCGAACCCTAACCCTAACCCGAAGCCGAACCCTAACCCTAACCCTAACGCGAACCCTAAAACTAACCCGAACCCTAACCCTAACACTAACCCTAACCGGAACCTGAACCCTAACCCTAACGCGAACCTTAACCCTAACACTAAGCCTAACCCGAACCCGAACACTAACCCTAACCCTAACACTAACCCTAATCCTAACCCGAACCCTAACCCGAACCCGAACCCTAACCCTAACCCTAACCCGAACCCTAACCCTAAACCTAACCCTAACCCTAACCCTAACCCTAACACCGAACCCTAACCCTAACCCGAACCCTAAACCTAACCCGAACCCGAACCCTAACCCGAACCCTTACCCGAACCCTAACCCGAACCCTAACCCGAACCCGAACCCGAATATTAACCCGAACCCTAACCCGAACCGTAACCCTAACCCTAATACAAACCCTAACCCTAACCCGAACCCTAACCCAAAAACTAACCCGAACCCTAACCCTAACCCGAACCCTAACCCGAACCCTACCCTGAAGCCTAACCCTAACCCGTAACCCTAACCCGAACCCTAACCCTAACCTAACCCTAACCCTAACCCTAACCCGAACCCGAAAACTAACCTGAACCCTAACCCGAACCCTAACCCTAAACCCTAACCCTCACCCGAACCCTAACCCTAACCCTAACCCTAACCCGAATCCGAACCCCAACCCGAACCCTAACGCGAACCCTAAACCTCACCCTAACCCTAACCCGAACCCTAACCCGAACCCTAACCCTAACCCAACCATATCCCTAACCCTAACCCGACCCTAACCCTAACCCCGAACCCTAACCCTAAACCTAACCCTAAACTTAACCCGAACCCTAATCCTAACCCGAACACGAACCCTAACCCTAACCCTAACCCGAACCCGAACCCTAACCCTAACCCGAACCCGAACCCTAACAAGAACCCAAACCCTAACCCTAACACTAACCCTAAACCGAACCCGAACCCTAAACCTAACCCTAACCCTAACACTAACCCTAAACCTAACACGAACCCTAAACCGAACCCGAACCCTAACCCTAACCCTAACCCTAACCCTAAACCGAACCCTAACCCTAACCCGAACCCTAACCCTAACCCGAACCCTAACCCTAACCCGAACCCGAACCCTAACCCGAACCCGAACCGGAACCCTAACCCTAACCCGAAACCTAACCCTAACCCAAATCCTAACCCTAACCCGAAACCTAACCCGAACCCTAAACCGACCCCTAACCCAAACCCAAACCCTAACCCTAACACTAACCCGAACCCTAACCCTAACACTAACCGTAACCCGAACCCGAACCCTAACCCTAACCCTAACCCTAACCCGAAATCTAACCCTAACCCTAACCACAAACCCTAACCCTAACCCTAACCCGAACCCTAAACCTAATCCGAAACCTAACACTAACCCTAACCCTAACCCTAACCCTTACCCGAACCCAAACGCTAACCTAACCCAAACCTGAACCCTAACACAAACCTGAACACTAACCCTAACCCTAACCCCTAAACTTAACCCTAAACCTAACCCGAACCCTAACCCTAACCCGAAACCTAACCCTAACCCTAAACCGAACCCATACCCTAACCCTAAACCTAACCCGAACCCTAACCCTACCCCTAACCCCTAACCCTAACCCAAACCCTAACCCGAACCCTAAACCTTACCCGAACCTTAACCCGATCCCTAACCCTAACACTAACCCCTAACCCTAACCCAAACGCTAACCCTAACCCTAACCCTTACCCGAACCCTAACGCTAACCCTAACCCAAATCGAAACCTAACCCTAACCCTAATCCCTAACCCTAACCTTAAACCTAAAACGAACCCTAACCCGAACCCGAACCCTAACCCGAACCCTAACCCGAACCCTAACCCTAAACCGAACCCTAACCCTAACCCTAACCCTAACACCGAACCCTAACCCTAACCCGAACCCTAAACCTAACCCGAACCCGAACCCTAACCCGAACCCTAACCCGAACCCTAACCCGAACCCGAACCCGAACATTAACCCGAAACCTAACCCGAACCCGAACCCTAACCCTAACCCTAATCCGAACACTAACTCTAACCCGAACCCTAACCCGAAAACTAACCCGAATCCTAACCCTAACCCGAACCCTAACCCGAACCCTACCCTGAAGCCTAACCCTAACCCCTAACCCTAACCCGAATCCTACCCCTAACCTAACCCTAACCCTAACCCTAACCCGAACCCTAACCCGAACCCTAACCCTAACCCGAACCCGAACCCTAACCCGAACCCGAACTGGAACCCTAACCCTAACCCGAAACCTAACCCTAAACCAAACCCTAACCCTAACCCGAACCCTACCCGAACCATAACCCGAACCCTAAACCAAACCCGAACCCTAACCCTAACACTAACCCGAACCCTAACCCTAACCCTAACACCTAACCCTAAACCAAACCCTAACCCTAACAATAACCCTTACCCGAACCCTAACGCTAACCCTAACCCAAATCGAACCCTAACCCTAACCCTAACCCCTAACCCTAACCTTAAACCTAAACCGAACCCTAACCCGAACCAGAACCCTAACCCTATCCCAAACCCTAAACCTAACCCGAAACCAAACCCTAACACTAACCCTAACCATAACCCTAAACCTAACCCGAACCCTAACCCTAACCCGAACCCTAACCCTAACCCGAACCCTAACCCAAACCCTAACCCTAAACCGAACCCGAACCCTAACCCTAACCCGAACCCTAACCGTAACCCTAACCCTAAACCCTAACCCTCACCCGAAACCTAACCCTAACCCTAAACCTAACCCTAACCCGAACCCTAACCCGAACCCTAACCCTCACCCTAACCCTAACCTGAACCCTAACCCGAAACCTAAACCTAACCCTAACCTTAACACTAACCCTAACCCGAACCCTAACCCTAACCCTAACCCTAACCCCGAACCCTAAACCTAGCCCTATCCCTAACCCGAACCCTAACCCTAAACCTAACCCGAACCCCTAACCCTAACCCTAACCGTAACCCGAACCGTAACCCTAACCCTGAACCCTAACGCTTAACCCGAACCCTAACCCTAACCCGAACCCTAACCCGATCCCGAACCCTAACCCGAACGCGAACCCTAACACTTAACCCGAACCCTAACCCTAACCCTAACCCTAACCCGAACCCGAACCCTAACCCGTAACCCTTACCCTAACCCTAACCCGAACCCTAACCCGAACACTAACCCGAACCCTAAACCTAACCCTAACCCGAACCCTAACCCTAACCCTAACCCAAACCCGAACCCTAACCCAAACCCTATCCCTATCCGAACCCTAACCCTAACCCAAAACCTAACCCGAACACTAATCCGAACCCTAACCCTAACCCGAACTTTAACCCGAACCCTAACCCTAACCCGAACCCTAACCCTAACCGGAACCCGAACCCTAACCCGAAACCTAACCCGAAACCTAACCCTAACCCTTAACCGTTACCCTTAACCCGAACCCTAACACTAACCCGAACCCTAACCCGAACCCGAACCCTAACCCGAACGCAAACCCTAACCCTTAACCCGAACCCTAAACCTAACTCTAACACTAACCCTAACCCGAACCGTAACCCCTAACACTAACCCTAACACTAACCCTAACCCGAACCCTAACCCCTAACCCTAACCCTAACACTAACCCTAACCCGAACCCTAACCGTAACCCTAACCACTAACCCTAACCCTAACCCGAACCCGAACCCTAAACCTAACCCGAACCCTAACCAGAACCCTAACCCTAACCCGAACCCGAACCCTAACACTAACACTAACCCGAACCCTAACCCTAAACCGAACCCTAACCCTAACACTAACCCTAAACGGAACCTGAACCCTAACCCTAACGTGAACCTTAACCCTAACACTAACCTAACCCGAACCCGAACACTAACCCTAACCCTAACCCTAACCCTAACCCTAACCCGAACCCTAACCCGAACCCGAACCCTAACCCTAACCCTAACCCGAACCCTAACCCTAAACCTAACCCTAACCCTAACCCTAACCCTAACACCGAACCCTAACCCTAACCCGAACCCTAACCCTAACCCGAACCCGAACATTAACCCGAACCCTAACCCGAACCCTAACCCTAACCCTAATCCGAACCCTAACCCTAACCCGAACCCTAACCCGAAAACTAACCCGAACCCTAACCCTAACCCGAACCCTAACCCGAACACCCCCTGAAGCCTAACCCTAACCCCTAACCCTAACCCGAACCCTAACCCTAACCTAACCCTAACCCTAACCCGAACCCTAACCCGAACCCTAACACGAACCCGAACCCTAACCCTAACCCTAACCCGAACCCTAACCCTAAACCTAACCCTAACCCTAACCCTAACCCTAACACCGAACCCTAACCCTAACCCGAACCCTAACCCTAACCCGAACCCGAACATTAACCCGAACCCTAACCCGAACCCTAACCCTAACCCTAATCCGAACCCTAACCCTAACCCGAACCCTAACCCGAAAACTAACCCGAACCCTAACCCTAACCCGAACCCTAACCCGAACACCCCCTGAAGCCTAACCCTAACCCCTAACCCTAACCCGAACCCTAACCCTAACCTAACCCTAACCCTATCCCGAACCCTAACCCGAACCCTAACCCGAAAACTAACCCTAACCCCTAACACTCACCCGAATCCTAACCCTAACCCTAACACTAACCCTAACCCGAACCCTAACCCGAACCCTAACGCGAACACTAAACCTCACCCTAAACCTAACCCGAACCCTAACCCGAACCCTAACCCTAACCCTAACCCTAACCCGACCCTAACCCTAACCCAGACCCCTAACCCCGAACCCTAACCCTAAACCTAACCCTAATCCTAACCCAAACACGAACCCTAACCCTACCCTAACCCGAACCCGAACCCTAACCCTAACCCGAACCCGAACCCTAACCCGAACCCAAACCCTAACCCTAACACTAACCCT
Source organism: Urocyon cinereoargenteus (assembly GCA_032313775.1). Taxonomy (NCBI): domain Eukaryota; kingdom Metazoa; phylum Chordata; class Mammalia; order Carnivora; family Canidae; genus Urocyon; species Urocyon cinereoargenteus. The sequence continues at coordinate 1,088,283 of JAVLSZ010000001.1, read as the reverse complement.
AAACCGAACCCGAACCCTAAACCTAACCCTAACACTAACACTAACCCTAACCCTAACACGAACCCTAAACCGAACCCTATCCCGAACCCTAACACTAACCCGAACCCGAACCCTAACTCGAACCCGAACCGGAACCCTAACCCTAACCCGAAACCTAACCCTAACCCAAACCCTAACCCTAACCTGAACCCTAACCCGAACCCTAACCCGAACCCTAACCCAAACCCGAACCCTAACCCTAACACTAACCCGAACCCTAACCCTAACCCTAACCGTAACCCGAACCCGAACCCTAACCCTAACCCTAACCCTAACCCTAACCCTAACCCGAAACCTAAGCCTAACCCTAACCACAAACCCTAACCCTAACCCTAACCCGAACCCTAAACCTAACCCGAACCCTAACCCTAACCCTAACCCTAACTCTTACCCGAACCCAAACGCTAACCTAACCCAAACCTGAAACCTAATACAAACGTGAACACTAACCCTAACCCTAACCCCTAACCTTAACCCTAAACCTAACCCGAACCCTAACCCTAACCCGAACCCTAACCCTAACCCTAAACCGAACCCATACCCTAACCCTAACCCTAAACCGAACCCTAACCAGAACCCTAAACCTAACCCTAACCCTAACCCTAACCCGAACCCTAACCCGAACACTAACCCAAACCCTAACCCGAAACCTAACCCGAACCCTAACCCGAACGCTAACCCTAATCCTAACCCTAACCCGAACCCGAACCCTAATCCTAAACCCAACCCAAACCTGAAACCCTACCCAAACCCAAAGCCTAACCGAACCCTAACCCGAACCCGAACCCTAACCCTAGCCCTAACCCTAACCCCGAACCCTAACCCGAACCCGAACCCGAACCCGAACCCGAACCCTAACCCTAACCCCTAACCCTCACCGAACCCTAATCCTAACCCTAACCCTAACCCTAACCTGAACCCTAACCCGGACCCTAACCCGAACCCTAAACCTAACCCGACCCCTAACCCTAACACTAACCCGAACCCTAACCCTAACCCTAACCATAACCTGAACCCAAACCCTAACCCTAACCCTACCCCTAACCCTAACGCTAAAACCTAACCCTAACCACAAACCCTAACCCTAACACTAACCCGAACCCTATACCTAACCCGAACACTAACCCTAACCCTAACCCTAACCCTAACCCTTACCCGTACCCTAACGCTAACCCTAACCCAAACCCGAACCCTAAACCTAACCCAAACCCCTAACCCTAACCCTAAACCTAACCCGAACCCTAACCCGAACCCGAACCCAAACCCTAACCCGAACCCTAAACCTAACCCGAAACCAAACCCGAACACTAACCCTAACCCTAACCCTAAACCTAAACCGAATCCTAACCCTATCCCGAACCCTAACCCTAACCCGAACCCTAACCCAAACCCTAACCCTAACCCGAACCCGAACCCTAACCCTAACCCGAACCCTAACCGTACCCCTAACCCTTACACCTAACCCTCACCCGAACCCTAACCCTAACCCTAAGCCTAACCCTAACCAGAACCCTAACCCGAACCCTAACCCTCACCCTAACCCTAACCCGAACCCTAACCCGAACCCTAAACCTAACCCTAACCTTAACAATTACCCTAACCCGAACCCTAACCCTAACCCTAACCCTAAAACCGACCCTAATCCTAGCCCTATCCCTAACCCGAACCCTAACCCTAACCCTAACCCGAACCCCTAACCCTAACCCTAACCCTAACCTGAACCCTAACCCTAACCCTTAACCCTAACCTTTAACCCGAACCCTAACCCTAACCCGAACACTAACCCGATCCCGAACCCTAACCCGAACGCGAACCCTAACCCTTAACCTGAACCCTAACCCTAACCCTAACCCGAACCCTAACCCCTAACCCGTACCCTAACCCTAAACCGAACCCTACCCCGAACCCTAACCCGAACCCTAAACCTAAACCTAACCCGAACCCTAACCCTAACCCTAACCCTAACCCAAACCTGAACCCTAACCCAAACCCTATCCCTAACCGAACCCTAACCCTAACCAGAACCCTAACCCTAACCCTAACACTAACTCTAACCCCGAACCCTAACCCTAAACCGAACCCGAACACTAACCCGAACCTGAACCCTAACCCGAACCCTAACCCAAACCCTAACCCGAACCCGAACCCTAACCCGAACACTACCCCTAACCCGAACCCTAAGCCTAACACTAATCCGAACCCTAACCCTAACCCGAACCTTAACCCGAACCCTAACCCTAACCCGAACCCTAACCCTAACCGGAACCCGAACCCTAACCCGAACCCTAACCCAAACCCTAACCCTAACCCGAACCCGAAACCCTAACCATAACCCGAACACTAACCGTACCCCTAACCCTAACCCCTAACCCTCACCCGAACCCTAACCCTAACACTAAGCCTAACCCTAACCCGAACCCTAACCCGAACCCTAACCCGAACCCTAACACTCACCCTAACCCTAACCCGTACCCTAACCCGAAACCTAAACCTAACCCTAACCTTAACAATAACCCTAACCCGAACCCTAACCCTAACCCTAACCCTAAAACCGAACCCTAACCCTAGCCCTATCCCTAACCCGATCCCTAACCCTAACCCTAACCCGAACCCCTAACCCGAACCCTAACCCTAACCCGAACCCTAACCCTAACCCTTAACCCTAACCCTTAACCCGAACACTAACCCTAACCCGAACACTAACCCGATCCCGAACCCTAACCCGAACGCGAACCCTAACCCTTAACCTGAACCCTAACCCTAACCCTAACCCTAACCCTAACCCGAACACTAACCCCTAACCCGTACCCTAACCCTAACCCGAACCCTAACCCGAACCCTAACCCGAACCCTAAACCTAAACCTAACCCAAACCCTAACCCTAACCATAACCCAAACCCGAACCCTAACCCGAACCCTACCCCTAACCCGAACCCTAAGCCTAACACTAATCCGAACCCTAACCCTAACCCGAACCTTAACCCGAACCCTAACCATAACCCGAACCCTAACCCTAACCAGAACACTAACCCTAACCCTAAAACTAACTCTAACCCCGAACCCTAACCCTAAACCGAACCCGAACCCTAACCCGAACCTGAACCCTAAACCGAACCCTAACCCAAACCCTAACCCGAACCCGAACCCGAACCCTAACCCGAACCCTAACCCTAACCCGAACCCTAAGCCTAACGCTAATCCGAACCCTAACCCTAACCCGAAACCTAACCCGAACACTAACCCGAACCCTAACCCTAACCCGAACCTTAACCCGAACCCTAACCCTAACCCGAACCCTAACCCTAACCGGAACCCGAACCCTAACCCGAACACTAACCCAAACCCTAACCCTAACCCTTAACCGTTACCCTTAACCCGAACCCTAACCCTAACCCGAACCCTAACCCGAACCAGAACCCTAACCCGAACGCAAACCCTAACCCTTAACCCGAACCCTAAAACTAACCCTAACACTAACCCTAACCCGAACCGTAACCCCTAACCCTAACCCTAACACTAACCCTAACCCGAACCCTAACCCCTAACCCTAACCCTAACACTAACCATAACCCGAACCCTAACCCTAACCCTAACCCTAACCCCTAACCCTAACCCTAACCCTAACCCGAACACTAACCCTAACCCGAACCCTAAACCGAACCCTAACCCTAACCCGAAACCGAACCCTAACCCTAACCCGAACCCTAACCCTAACCCTAACCCTAACCCGAACCCTAACCCGAACCCTAACCCGAACCATAACCCGAACCCTAACCCTAACCCGAACCCGAACATTAACCCGAACCCTAACCCGAAACCTAACCCTAACCCGAACCCGAACATTAACCCGAACCCTAACCCGAACCCTAACCCGAACTCTAACCCGAACACTAACCCTAACCCGAACCCTAACCCGAACCCTACCCTGAAGCCTAACCCTAACACCTAATCCTAACCCGAACCCTAACCCTAACCTAACCCTAACCCTAACCCTAACCCGAACCCTAACCCGAACCCTAACACGAACCCTAACCCTAACCCGTAACCCTCACCCGAACCCTAACCCTAACCCTAACCCTAACCCTAACCCGAACCCTAACCCGAACCCTAACCCTAACCCCTAACCCTAAGCTTAAACCTAACCCGAACCCTAACCCTAACCCTAACCCGAACCCCTAACCCTAACCCTAACCCTAACCCGAACCCTAACTCTAACCCTGAACCCTAACCCTTAACCCGAAACCTAACCCTAACCCGAACCCTAACCCGATCCCGAACCCTAACCCGAACGCGAACCCTAACCCTTAACCCGAACCCTAACCCTAACCCTAACCCTAACCCTAACCCGAACCCTAACCCCTAACCCTTACCCTAACCCTAACCCGAACCCTAACCCGAACCCTAACCCGAACCCTAAACCTAACCCTAACCCGAACCCTAACCCTAACCCTAACCCAAACCCGAACCCTAACCCAAACCCTATCCCTAACCGAACCCTAACCCTAACCCGAAACCTGACCCGAACACTAATCCGCAACCTAACCCTAACCCTAACCTTATCCCTAACCCTAACCCGACCCTAACCCTAACCCCGAACCCTAACCCCGAACCCTAACCGTAAACCTAACCCTAAACTTAACCTGAACCGTAATCCTAACCCGAACAAGAACCCTAACCCTAACCCTAACCCGAACCCGAACCCTAACCCTAACCCGAACCCGAACCCGAACCCTAACCCGAACCCAAACCCTAACCCTAACACTAACCCTAAACCGAACACGAACCCTAAACCTAACCCTAACCCTAACACTAACCCTAACCCTAACACGAACCCTAAACCGAACCCGAAACCTAACCCTAACCCTAACCCTAACCCTAACCCAAACCCTAACCCTAACCCGAACCCTAACCCTAACCCGAACCCGAACCCTAAACCGAACCCGAAACGGAACCCTAACCCTAACCCGAAACCTAACCCTAACCCAAACCCTAACCCTAACCCGAACCCTAACCCGAACCCTAACCCGAACCCTAACCCAAACCGAACCCTAACCCTAACACTAACCCGAACACTAACACTAACCCTAACCGTAACCCGAACCCGAACCCTAACCCTAAACCTAAACCTAACCCTAACTCTAACCCGAAACCTAACCCTAACCCTAACCACAAACCCTAACCCTAACCCTAACCCGAACCCTAAACCTAACCCGAACCCTAACCCTAACCCTAACCCTAACCCTAACCCTTACCCGAACCCAAACGCTAACCTAACCCAAACCTGAACCCTAACACAAACCTGAACACTAACCCTAACCCTAACCCCTAACCTTAACCCTAAACCTAACCCGAACCCTAACCCTAACCCGAAACCTAACCCTAACCCTAAACCGAACCCATACCCTAACCCTAACCCGAACCCTAACCAGAACCCTAAACCTAACCCTAACCCTAACCCTAACCCGAACCCTAACCCGAACACTAACCCAAACCCTAACCTGAACCCTAACCCGAACCCTAACCCGAACCCTAACCCTAATCCTAACCCTAACCCTAACCCGAACCCTAATCCTAAACCTAACCCAAACCTGAACCCTTACCCAAACCCAAACCCTAACCGAACCCTAACCCGAACCCGAACCCTAACCCTAGCCCTAACCCTAACCCCGAACCCTAACCCGAACTCGAACCCGGACCGGAACCCGAACCCTAACCCTAACCCGAACCCTCACCCTAACCCTAATCCGAACCCTAACCCGAACCCGAACCCTAACCCAAACCCTAACCGGAACCCTAACCCTAATCCGAACCCTAACCCTTACCCGAACCTTAACCCGAACCCTAACCCTACCCCTAACCCCTAACCCTAACCCAAACCCTAACCCGAACCCTAACCCTTACGCGAACCTTAACCCGAACCCTAACCCTAACCCTAACCCCTAACCCTAACCCATACCCTAACCCTAACCCTTACCCGAACTCTAACGCTAACCCTAACCCAAATCGAACCCTAACCCTAACCCTAACCCCTAACCCTAACCTTAAACCTAAACCGAACCCTAACCCGAACCCGAACCCTAACCCTATCCCGAACCCTAAACCTAACCCGAAACCAAACCCTAACACTAACCCTAACCATAACCCTAAACCTAACCCGAACCCTAACCCTAACCCGAACCCTAACACTAACCCGAACCCTAACCCAAACCTTAACCCTAAACCGAACCCGAACCCTAACCCTAACCCGAACCCTAACCGTAACCCTAACCCTAACCCCTAACCCTCACCCGAAACCTAACCCTAACCCTAAACCTAACCCTAACCCGAACCCTAACCCGAACCCTAACCCGAACCCTAAGCCTCACCCTAACCCTAACCCGAACCCTAACCCGAACCCTAAACCTAACCCTAACCTTAACACTAACCCTAACCCGAACCCTAACCCTAACCCTAACCCTAACCCTAAACCTAACCCCGAACCCTATCCCTAGCCCTATCCCTAACCCGAACCCTAACCCTAACCCTAACCCGAACCCCTAACCCTAACCCGAACCCTAACCCGAACCCTAAGCCTCACCAAACCCTAACCCGAACCCTATCCCGAACCCTAAACCTAACACTAACCTTAACACTAACCCTAACCCGAACCCTAACCCTAACCCTAACCCTAACCCCGAACCCTATCCCTAGCCCTATCCCTAACCCGAACCCTAACCCTAACCCTAACCCGAACCCCTAACCCTAACCCTAACCCTAACCCGAACCCTAACCCTAACCCTGAACCCTAAACCTTAACCCGAACCCTAACCCTAACCATAACACTAACCCGATCCCGAACCCTAACCCGTACGCGAACCCTAACCCTTAACCCGAACCCTAACCCTAACCCTAACCCTAACCCTAACCCTAACCCTAACCCGAACCCTAACCCCTAACCCTTACCCTAACCCTAAACCGAACCCTAACCCGAACCCTAACCCGAACCCTAAACCTAACCCTAACCCGAACCCTAACCCTAACCCTAACCCAAGCCCGAACCCTAACCCAAACACTATCCCTAACCGAACCCTAACCCTAACCGGAAATCCGACCCGAACACTAATCCGAACCCTAAGCCTAACCCGAAATTTAACCTGAACCCTAACACTAACCCGAACCCTAACCCTAACCCATAACTGTTACCCTTAACCCGAACCCTAACCCTAACCCGAACCCTAACCCTAACCCGAACCCTAACCCGAACCCTAACCCTAACCCGAACCCGAACCCTAACCCTAACCCTAACCCGAACCCTAAAACTAACCCGAACCCTAACACTAACACTAACCCTAACCGGAACCTGAACCCTAACCCTAACGCGAACCTTAACCCTAACACTAACCCTAACCTGAACCCGAACACTAACCCTAACCCTAACACTAACCCTAATCCTAACCCGAACCCTAACCCGAACCCGAACCCTAACCCTAACCCTAACCCGAACCCTAACCCTAAACCTAACCCTAACCCTAACCCTAACCCTAACACCGAACCCTAACCCTAACCCGAACCCTAAACCTAACCCGAACCCGAACCCTAACCCGAACCCTTACCCGAACCCTAACCCGAACCCTAACCCGAACCCGAACCCGAACAGTAACCCGAACCCTAACCCGAACCCTAACCCTAACCCTAATCCGAACCCTAACCCTAACCCGAACCTTAACGCAAAAACTAACCCGAACCCTAACCCTAACCCGAACCCTAACCCGAACCCTACCCTGAAGCCTAACCCTAACCCCTAACCCTAACCCGAACCCTAACCCTAACCTAACCCAAAACCTAACCCTAACCCGAACCCTAACCCGAACCCTAACCCGAACCCTAACCCTAACCCCTAACACTCACCCGAACCCTAACCCTAACCCTAACCCTAACCCGAATCCGAACCCTAACCCGAAACCTAACGCGAACCCTAAACCTCACCCTAACCCTAACCCGAACCCTAACCCGAACCCTAACCCTAACCCAACCATATCCCTAACCCTAACCCGACCCTAACCCTAACCCCGAAACCTAACACTAAACCTAACCCTAAACTTAACCCGAACCCTAATCCTAACCCGAACCCGAACCCTAACCCTAACCCGAACCCGAACCCTAACAAGAACCCAAACCCTAACCCTAACACTAACCCTAAACCGAACCCGAACCCTAAACCTAACCCTAACCCTAACACTAACCCTAAACCTAACACGAACCCTAAACCGAACCCGAACCCTAACCCTAACCCTAACCCTAACCCTAAACCGAACCCTAACCCTAACCCGAACCCTAACCCTAACCCGAACCCTAACCCTAACCCGAACCCGAAACCTAACCCGAACCCGAACCGGAACCCTAACCCTAACCCGAAACCTAACCCTAACCCAAACCCTAACCCTAACCCGAAACCTAACCCGAACCCTAACCCGACCCCTAACCCAAACCCGAACCCTAACCCTAACACTAACCCGAACCCTAACCCTAACCCTAACCGTAACCCGAACCTGAACCCTAACCCTAACCCTAACCCTAACCCTAACCCTAACCCGAAACCTAACCCTAACCCTAACCACAAACCCTAACCCTAACCCTAACCCGAACCCTAAACCTAATCCGAAACCTCACACTAACCCTAACCCTAACCCTAACCCTTACCCGAACCCAAACGCTAACCTAACCCAAACCTGAACCCTAACACAAACCTGAACACTAACCCTAACCCTAACCCCTAAACTTAACCATAAACCTAACCCGAACCCTAACCCTAACCCGAAACCTAACCCTAACCCTAAACCGAACCCATACCCTAACCCTAAACCTAACCCGAACCCTAACCCTACCCGTAACCCCTAACCCTAACCCAAACCCTAACCCGAACCCTAACCCTTACCCGAACCTTAACCCGAACCCTAACCCTAACACTAACCCCTAACCCTAACCCAAACACTAACCCTAACCCTAACCCTTACCCGAACCCTAACGCTAACCCTAACCCAAATCGAACCCTAAACCTAACCCTAACCCCTAACCCTAACCTTAAACCTAAACCGAACCCTAACCCGAACCCGAACCCTAACCCGAACCCTAACCCGAACCCTAACCCTAAACCTAACCCTAACCCTAACCCTAACACCGAACCCTAACCCTAACCCGAACCCTAACCTAACCCGAACCCGAACCCTAACCCGAACCCTAACCCGAACCCTAACCCGAACCCTAACCCGAACCCGAACCCGAACATTAACCCGAAACCTAACCCGAACCCTAACCCTAACCCTAATCCGAACCCTAACTCTAACCGTAACCTGAACCCTAACCCTAACCCTAAACCGAACCCATACCCTAACCCTAACCCTAACCCGAACCCTAACCAGAACCCTAAACCTAACCCTAACCCTAACCCTAACCTGAACCCTAACCCGAACACTAACCCAAACCCTAACCCGAACCCAAACCCGAACCCTAACCCGAACGCTAACCCTAATCCTAACCCTAACCCTAACCCGAACCCTAATCCTAAACCTAACCCAAACCTGAACCCTTACCCAAACCCAAACCATAACCGAACCCTAACCCGAACCCGAACCCTAACCCTAGCCCTAACCCTAACCACGAACCCTAACCCGAACCCGAACCCTCACCCTAACCCTAATCCGAACCCTAACCCGAACCCGAACCCTAACCCAAACCCTAACCGGAACCCTAACCCTAATCCGAACCCTAACACTTACCCGAACCCTAACCCGAACCCTAACCCTAACCCTAACCCTAACCCGAACCCTAACCCGAAACCTAACCCGAACCCTAACCCGAACCCTAACCCTAACCCGAACCCGAACATTAACCCGAACCCTAACCCGAAACCTAACCCTAACCCGAACCCGAACATTAACCCGAACCCTAACCCGAACCCTAACCCGAAAACTAACCCGAACCCTAACCCTAACCCGAACCCTAACCCGAACCCTACCCTGAAGCCTAACCCTAACCCCTAATCCTAACCCGAACCCTAACCCTAACCTAACCCTAACCCTAACCCTAACCCGAACCCTAACCCGAACCCTAACACGAACCCTAACCCTAACCCGTAACCCTCACCCGAACCCTAACCCTAACCCTAACCCTAACCCTAACCCGAACCCTAACCCGAACCCTAACCCTAACCCCTAACCCTAAGCTTAAACCTAACCCGAACCCTAACCCTAACCCGAACCCCTAACCCTAACCCTAACCCGAACCCGAACCCTAACTCTAACCCTGAACCCTAACCCTTAACCCGAAACCTAACCCTAACCCGAACCCTAACCCGATCCCGAACCCTAACCCGAACGCGAACCCTAACCCTTAACCCGAACCCTAACCCTAACCCTAACCCTAACCCGAACCCTAACCCCTAACCCTTACCCTAACCCTAACCCGAACCCTAACCCGAACCCTAACCCGAACCCTAAACCTAACCCTAACCCGAACCCTAACCCTAACCCTAACCCAAACCCGAACCCTAACCCAAACGATATCCCTAACCGAACCCTAACCCTAACCCGAAACCTGACCCGAACACTAATCCGCAACCTAACCCTAACCCTAACCTTATCCCTAACCCTAACCCGACCCTAACCCTAACCCCGAACCCTAACCCCGAACCCTAACCGTAAACCTAACCCTAAACTTAACCTGAACCCTAATCCTAACCCGAACAAGAACCCTAACCCTAACCCTAACCCGAACCCGAACCCTAACCCTAACCCGAACCCGAACCTGAACCCTAACCCGAACCCAAACCCTAACCCTAACACTAACCCTAAACCGAACACGAACCCTAAACCTAACCCTAACCCTAACACTAACCCTAACCCTAACACGAACCCTAAACCGAACCCGAAACCTAACCCTAACCCTAAGCCTAACCCTAACCCAAACCCTAACCCTAACCCGAACCCTAACCCGAACCCTAACCCGAACCCTAACCCAAACCCGAACCCTAACCCTAACACTAACCCGAACACTAACACTAACCCTAACCGTAACCCGAACCCGAACCCTAACCCTAAACCTAAACCTAACCCTAACTCTAACCCGAAACCTAACCCTAACCCTAACCACAAACCCTAACCCTAACCCTAACCCGAACCCTAAACCTAACCCGAACCCTAACCCTAACCCTAACCCTAACCCTTACCCGAACCCAAACGCTAACCTAACCCAAACCTGAACCCTAACACAAACCTGAACACTAACCCTAACCCTAACCCCTAACCTTAACCCTAAACCTAACCCGAACCCTAACCCTAACCCGAAACCTAACCCTAACCCTAAACCGAACCCATACCCTAACCCTAACCCGAACCCTAACCAGAACCCTAAACCTAACCCTAACCCTAACCCTAACCCGAACCCTAACCCGAACACTAACCCAAACCCTAACCTGAACCCTAACCCGAACCCTAACCCGAACCCTAACCCTAATCCAAACCCTAACCCTAACCCGAACCCTAATCCTAAACCTAACACAAACCTGAACCCTTACCCAAACCCAAACCCTAACCGAACCCTAACCCGAACCCGAACCCTAACCCTAGCCCTAACCCTAACCCCGAACCCTAACCGGAACTCGAACCCGGACCGGAACCCGAACCCTAACCCTTACCCGAACCCTCACCCTAACCCTAATCCGAAACCTAACCCGAACCCGAACCCTAACCCAAACCCTAACCGGAACCCTAACCCAAATCCGAACCCTAACCCTTACCCGAACCTTAACCCGAACCCTAACCCTACCCCTAACCCCTAACCCTAACCCAAACCCTAACCCGAACCCTAACCCTTACCCGAACCTTAACCCGAACCCTAACCCTAACCCTAACCCCTAACCCTAACCCATACCCTAACCCTAACCCTTACCCGAACTCTAACGCTAACCCTAACCCAAATCGAACCCTAACCCTAACCCTAACCCCTAACCCTAACCTTAAACCTAAACCGAACCCTAACCCGAACCCGAACCCTAACCCTATCCCGAACCCTAAACCTAACCCGAAACCAAACCCTAACACTAACCCTAACCATAACCCTAAACCTAACCCGAACCCTAACCCTAACCCGAACCCTAACACTAACCCGAACCCTAACCCAAACCCTAACCCTAAACCGAACCCGAACCCTAACCCTAACCCGAACCCTAACCGTAACCCTAACCCTAACCCCTAACCCTCACCCGAAACCTAACCCTAACCCTAAACCTAACCCTAACCCGAACCCTAACCCGAACCCTAACCCGAACCCTAAGCCTCACCCTAACCCTAACCCGAACCCTAACCCGAACCCTAAACCTAACCCTAACCTTAACACTAACCCTAACCCGAACCCTAACCCTAACCCTAACCCTAACCCCGAACCCTATCCCTAGCCCTATCCCTAACCCGAACCCTAACCCTAACCCTGAACCCTAAAACTTAACCCGAACCCTAACCCTAACCATAACACTAACCCGATCCCGAACCCTAACCCGTACGCGAACCCTAACCCTTAACCCGAACCCTAACCCTAACCCTAACCCTAACCCTAACCCGAACCCTAACCCCTAACCCTTACCCTAACCCTAACCGAACCCTAACCCGAACCCTAACCCGAACCCTAAACCTAACCCTAACCCGAACCCTAACCCTAACCCTAACCCAAGCCCGAACCCTAACCCAAACACTATCCCTAACCGAACATTAACCCTAACCGGAAATCTGACCCGAACACTAATCCGAACCCTAAGCCTAACCCGAACTTTAACCTGAACCCTAACCCTAACCCAAACCCTAACCCTAACCCTTAACTGTTACCCTTAACCCGAACCCTAACCCTAACCCGAACCCTAACCCTAACCCGAACCCTAACCCGAAACCTAACCCTAACCCGAACCCGAACCCTAACCCTAACCCTAACCCGAACCCTAAAACTAACCCGAACCCTAACACTAACACTAACCCTAACCGGAACCTGAACCCTAACCCTAACGCGAACCTTAACCCTAACACTAACCCTAACCCGAACCCGAACACTAACCCTAACCCTAACACTAACCCTATTCCTAACCCGAACCCTAACCCGAACCCGAACCCTAACCCTAACCCTAACCCGAACCCTAACCCTAAACCTAACCCTAACCCTAATCCTAACCCTAACACCGAACCCTAACCCTAACCCGAACCCTAAACCTAACCCGAACCCGAACCCTAACCCGAACCCTTACCCGAACCCTAACCCGAACCCTAACCCGAACCCGAACCCGAACATTAACCCGAACCCTAACCCGAACCCTAACCCTAACCCTAATCCGAACCCTAACCCTAACCCGAACCCTAACGCAAAAACTAACCCTAACCCTAACCCTAACCCGAACCCTAACCCGAACCCTACCCTGAAGCCTAACCCTAACCCCTAACCCTAACCCAAACCCTAACCCTAACCTAACCCAAACCCTAACCCTAACCCGAACCCTAACCCGAACCCTAACCCGAACCCTAACCCTAACCCCTAACACTCACCCGAACCCTAACCCTAACCCTAACCCTAACCCTAACCCGAATCCGAACCCTAACCCGAACCCTAACGCGAACCCTAAACCTCACCCTAACCCTAACCCGAACCCTAACCCGAACCCTAACCCTAACCCAACCATATCCCTAACCCTAACCCGACCCTAACCCTAACCCCGAAACCTAACACTAAACCTAACCCTAAACTTAACCCGAACCCTAATCCTAACCCGAACCCGAACCCTAACCCTAACCCGAACCCGAACCCTAACAAGAACCCAAACCCTAACCCTAACACTAACCCTAAACCGAACCCGAAACCTAAACCTAACCCTAACCCTAACACTAACCCTAAACCTAACACGAACCCTAAACCGAACCCGAACCCTAACCCTAACCCTAACCCTAACCCTAAACCGAACCCTAACCCTAACCCGAACCCTAACCCTAACCCGAACCCGAAACCTAACCCGAACCTGAACCGGAACCCTAACCCTACCCCGAAACCTAACCCTAACCCAAACCCTAACCCTAACCCGAAACCTAACCCGAACCCTAACCCGACCCCTAACCCAAACCCGAACCCTAACCCTAACACTAACCCGAACCCTAACCCTAACCCTAACCGTAACCCTCACCCGAACCCTAACCCTAACCCTAACCCTAACCCTAACCCGAACCCTAACCCGAACCCTAACCCTAACCCCTAACCCTAAGCTTAAACCTAACCCGAACCCTAACCCTAACCCTAACCCGAACCCCTAACCCTAACCCTAACCCTAACCCGAACCCTAACTCTAACCCTGAACCCTAACCCTTAACCCGAACCCTAACCCTAACCCGAACCCTAACCCGATCCCGAACCCTAACCCGAACGCGAACCCTAACCCTTAACCCGAACCCTAACCCTAACCCTAACCCTAACCCTAACTCGAACCCTAACCCCTAACCCTTACCCTAACCCTAACCCGAACCCTAACCCGAACCCTAACCCGAACCCTAAACCTAACCCTAACCCGAACCCTAACCCTAACCCTAACCCAAACCCGAACCCTAACCCAAACCCTATCTCTAACCGAACCCTAACCCTAACCCGAAACCTGACCCGAACACTAATCCGCACCCTAACCGTAACCCTAACCTTATCCCTAACCCTAACCCGACCCTAACCCTAACCCCGAACCCTAACCCCGAACCCTAACCGTAAACCTAACCCTAAACTTAACCTGAACCCTAATCCTAACCCGAACAAGAACCCTAACCCTAACCCTAACCCGAACCCGAACCCTAACCCTAACCCGAACCCGAACCCGAACCCTAACCCGAACCCAAACCCTAACCCTAACACTAACCCTAAACCGAACACGAACCCTAAACCTAACCCTAACCCTAACACTAACCCTAACCCTAACACGAACCCTAAACCGAACCCGAAACCTAACCCTAACCCTAAGCCTAACCCTAACCCAAACCCTAACCCTAACCCGAACCCTAACCCTAACCCGAACCCGAACCCTAAACCGAACCCGAAACGGAACCCTAACCCTAACCCGAAACCTAACCCTAACCCAAACCCTAACCCTAACCCGAACCATAACCCGAACCCTAACCCGAACCCTAACCCAAACCCGAACCCTAACCCTAACACTAACCCGAACACTAACACTAACCCTAACCGTAACCCGAACCCGAACCCTAACCCTAAACCTAAACCTAACCCTAACTCTAACCCGAAACCTAACCCTAACCCTAACCACAAACCCTAACCCTAACCCTAACCCGAACCCTAAACCTAACCCGAACCCTAACCCTAACCCTAACCCTAACCCTTACCCGAACCCAAACGCTAACCTAACCCAAACCTGAACCCTAACACAAACCTGAACACTAACCCTAACCCTAACCCCTAACCTTAACCCTAAACCTAACCCGAACCCTAACCCTAACCCGAAACCTAACCCTAACCCTAAACCGAACCCATAACCTAACCCTAACCCGAACCCTAACCAGAACCCTAAACCTAACCCTAACCCTAACCCTAACCCGAACCCTAACCCGAACACTAACCCAAACCCTAACCTGAACCCTAACCCGAACCCTAACCCGAACCCTAACCCTAATCCTAACCCTAACCCTAACCCGAACCCTAATCCTAAACCTAACACAAACCTGAACCCTTACCCAAACCCAAACCCTAACCGAACCCTAACCCGAACCCGAACCCTAACCCTAGCCCTAACACTAACCCCGAACCCTAACCCGAACCCGAACCCGGACCGGAACCCGAACCCTAACCCTAACCCGAACCCTCACCCTAACCCTAATCCGAACCCTAACCCGAACCCGAACCCTAACCCAAACCCTAACCGGAACCCTAACCCTAATCCGAACCCTAACCCTTACCCGAACCTTAACCCGAACCCTAACCCTACCCCTAACCCCTAACCCTAACCCAAACCCTAACCCGAACCCTAACCCTTAACCGAACCTTAACCCGAACCCTAACCCTAACCCTAACCCCTAACCCTAACCCATACCCTAACCCTAACCCTTACCCGAACTCTAACGCTAACCCTAACCCAAATCGAACCCTAACCCTAACCCTAACCCCTAACCCTAACCTTAAACCTAAACCGAACCCTAACCCGAACCCGAACCCTAACCCTATCCCGAACCCTAAACCTAACCCGAAACCAAACCCTAACACTAACCCTTACCATAACCCTAAACCTAACCCGAACCCTAACCCTAACCCGAACCCTAACACTAACCCGAACCCTAACCCAAACCCTAACCCTAAACCGAACCCGAACCCTAACCCTAACCCGAACCCTAACCGTAACCCTAACCCTAACCCCTAACCCTCACCCGAAACCTAACCCTAACCCTAAACCTAACCCTAACCCGAACCCTAACCCGAACCCTAACCCGAACCCTAAGCCTCACCCTAACCCTAACCCGAACCCTAACCCGAACCCTAAACCTAACCCTAACCTTAACACTAACCCTAACCCGAACCCTAACCCTAACCCTAACCCTAACCCCGAACCCTATCCCTAGCCCTATCCCTAACCCGAACCCTAACCCTAACCCTAACCCGAACCCCTAAACCTAACCCTAACCCTAACCCGAACCCTAACCCTAACCCTGAACCCTAAACCTTAACCCGAACCCTAACCCTAACCATAACACTAACCCGATCCCGAACCCTAACCCGTACGCGAACCCTAACCCTTAACCCGAACCCTAACCCTAACCCTAACCCTAACCCTAACCCTAACCCGAACCCTAACCCCTAACCCTTACCCTAACCCTAAACCGAACCCTAACCCGAACCCTAACCCGAACCCTAAACCTAACCCTAACCCGAACCCTAACCCTAAACCTAACCCAAGCCCGAACCCTAACCCAAACACTATCCCTAACCGAACCCTAACCCTAACCGGAAATCTGACCCGAACACTAATCCGAACCCTAAGCCTAACCCGAACTTTAACCTGAACCCTAACCCTAACCCGAACCCTAACCCTAACCCTTAACTGTTACCCTTAACCCGAACCCTAACCCTAACCCGAACCCTAACCCTAACCCGAACCCTAACCCGAACCCTAACCCTAACCCGAACCCGAAACCTAACCCTAACCCTAACCCGAACCCTAAAACTAACCCGAACCCTAACACTAACACTAACCCTAACCGGAACCTGAACCCTAACCCTAACGCGAACCTTAACCCTAACACTAACCCTAACCCGAACCCGAACACTAACCCTAACCCTAACACTAACCCTAATCCTAACCCGAACCCTAACCCGAACCCGAACCCTAACCCTAACCCTAACCCGAACCCTAACCCTAAACCTAACCCTAACCCTAACCCTAACCCTAACACCGAACCCTAACCCTAACCCGAACCCTAAACCTAACCCGAACCCGAACCCTAACCCGAACCCTTACCCGAACCCTAACCCGAACCCTAACCCGAACCCGACCCGAACATTAACCCGAACCCTAACCCGAACCCTATCCCTAACCCTAATCCGAACCCTAACCCTAACCCGAACCCTAACGCAAAAACTAACCCGAACCCTAACCCTAACCCGAACCCTAACCCGAACCCTACCCTGAAGCCTAACCCTAACCCCTAACCCTAACCCGAACCCTAACCCTAACCTAACTCAAACCCTAACCCTAACCCAAACCCTAACCCGAACCCTAACCCGAACCCTAACCCTAACCCCTAACACTCACCCGAACCCTAACCCTAACCCTAACCCTAACCCGAATCCGAACCCTAACCCGAACCCTAACGCGAACCCTAAACCTCACCCTAACCCTAACCCGAACCCTAACCCGAACCCTAACCCTAACCCGAACCTTAACCCTAACACTAACCCTAACCCGAACCCGATCCCTAACCCTAACCCTAACCCTAACCCTAACACTAACCCGAACCCTAACCCAAACCCGAACCCTAACCCTAACCCTAACCCGAACCCTAACCCTAAACCTAACCCTAACAATAACCCTAACCCTAACACCGAACCCTAACCGTAACCCGAACACTAACCCGAGCCCGAACCCTAACTCGAACCCTAACCGAACCCTATCCCGAACCCTAACCCTAACCCGAACCCGAACCCTAACCCGAACCCTAACCCTAAACCGAACCCTAACCCTAACCCTAATCCGAACTCTAACCCTAACCCGAACCCTAACCCGAACACTAAACCGAACCCTAACCCTAACCCGAACCCTAACCCGAACCCTACCCCGAACCCTAACCCGAAACCTAACCCTAACCCGAACCCTAACACGAACCCTAACCCTAACCCGAACCCGAACCCTAACCCTAACCCGAACCCTAACCCTAACCCGAACCCTAACCCTAACACTAACCCTAACCGGAATCCGAACCCTAACCCTAACCCGAACCTTAACCCTAACACTAACCCTAACACGAACCCGATCCCTAACCCTAACCCTAACCCTAACCCTAACACTAACCCGAACCCTAACCCAAACGCGAACCCTAACCCTAACCCTAACCCGAACCCTAACCCTAAACCTAACCCTAACAATAACCCTAAACCTAACACCGAACCCTAACCGTAACCCGAACCCTAACCCGAGCCCGAACCCTAAATCGAACCCTAACCGAACCCTATCCCGAACCCTAACCCTAACACGAACCCGAACCCTAACCCGAACCCTAACCCTAACCCGAACCCTAACCCTAACCCTAATCCGAACTCTAACCCTAACCCGAACCCTAACCCGAACACTAAACCGAACCCTAACCCTAACCCGAACCCTAACCCGAACCCTACCCCGAACCCTAACCCTAAAACCTAACACTCACCCGAACCCTAACCCTAACCCTAACCTTAACCCTAACCGAAAACCTAACCCGAACCCTAACCCGAACCCTAAACCTCACCCTAACCCTAACCCGAACCCTAACCCTAACCCTAACCTTATCCCTAAACCTAACCCGACCCTAACCCTAACCCCGAACCCTAAACCCGAACCCTAACCCTAAACCTAACCCTAAACTTAACCCGAACCCTAACCCTAAACCGAACCCGAAACCTAACCCTAACCCTAACCCTAACCCGAACGCTAACCATAACCCTTAACCCGAACACTTAACCCGAACACTAACCCGAAACCGAACCCTAACCGGAAACCGAACCCTAACCCGAACGCGAACCCTAACCCGAACCCTAACCCTAACCCTAACCCTAACCCGAACCCTAACCCATAACCCTAACCCTAACCCTAACCCGAAACCTAACCCGAACCCTAACCCGAATCCTAACCCTAACCCTAACCCTAACCCTAACCCTAACCCAAACCCTAACCCTAACCCGAACCCTAACCCTAACCCTAACCCTAACCCTAACCCGAACCCTAACCCTAACCCTACCTCCTAAACAAAACCCTAACCCTAACCCGAACCCTAACCGTAACCCGAACCCTAACCCTAACCCGAACCCTAACCCTAACCCGAACCCGAACCCTAACCCTAACCCGAACCCTAACCCTAACCCGAACGCTAACCCTAACACTGACCCTAACCCGAACCCGAACCCTAACCCTAAACCGAACCCGAACCCTAACCCGAACCCAAACCCTAACCCTAACACTAACCCTAAACCGAACCCGAAACCTAAAACTAACCCTAACCCTAGAACTAACCCTAACCCTAACACGAACCCTAACCCGAACCCGAACCCTAACCCTAAACCTAACCCTAACCCTAACCCGAACCCGAACCCTAACCCTAACCCGAAACCTAACCCTAACCAGAACCCTAACCCTAACCCTAACCCGAACCCTAACCCTAACCCTAACCGGAACCCTAACCCTAACCCGAAACCTAACCCTAACCCAAAACCTAACCCTAACCCGAACCCTAACCCGAACCCTAACCCGAACCCTAACCCAAACCCGAACCCTAACCCTAACACTAACCCGAAACCTAACCCTAACCCTAACCGTAACCCGAACCCGAACGCTAATCCTAACCCTAACACTAACCCTAAACCGAACACTAACCCTAACCCTAACCCTAACCCGAAACCTAACCCTAACCCTAACCATAACCCTAACCCTAACCCTTAACCGAACCCTAACGCTAACCCGAACCCTAACCCGAACCCGAACCCTAACCCTAACCCTAACCGGAAACCTAACCCTAACCCGAAACCTAAACCGAAACCTAACCCGAACCCTAACCCTAACCCGAAAATTAACCCGAACCCTAACCCTCACCCTAACCCCTAACCCTAACCCGAACCCTAACCCGAACCCTAACCCTAACCCGAACCTAACCCGAACCCTAACCCTAACCCTAACCGGAAACCTAACCCTAACCCGAAACTAACCCTAACCCTAACCCTAACCCTTAACCATTACCCTTTACCCGAACCCTAACCCTAACCCGAACCCTAACCCGAACCCGAACCCTAACCGCAACGCAAACCCTAACCCTTAACCCGAACCATAAACCTAACCCTAACACTAACCCTAACCCGAACCGTAACCCCTAACTCTAACTCTAACACTAACCCTAACCCGAACCCTAACCCCTAACCCTAACACTAACACTAACCCGAACCCGAACCCTAACCCTAACCCTAACCCCTAACGCTAACCCTAACCCGAACCCGAACCCTAACCCTAACCCGAACCCTAACCCGAACCCTAACCCTAACCCGAACCCGATCCCTAACCCTAACCCTAACCCGAAACCTAACCCTAACCCGAACCATAACCCTAAAACTAACCCTAACCGGAACCTGAACCCTAACACTAAAGCGAACCTTAAACCTAACACTAACCCTAACCCTAACCCTAACCCTAACCCTAACCCGAACCCTAACCCGAACCCGAACCCTAACCCTAACACTAACCCGAACCCTAACCCTAAACCTAACCCTAACTCTAACCCTAACCCTAACACCGAACCCTAACCCTAACCCGAACCCTAAACCTAACCCGAACCCGAACCCTAACCCTAACCCTAACCCTTACCTGAACCCTACCCTAACCCTAACCCGAACCCTAACCCCTAACCCTAACCCTAACACTAACCCTAACCCGAAACCTAACCCTAAACCTAACCCTAACCCCTAAACCTAACCCTAACCCTAACCCGAAACCTAACCCTAACCCGAACCCTAACCCGAACCCTAACCCTAACCCGAACCCGAAACCTAACCCTAACCCGAACCCTAACCCTAACCCGAACCCTAACCCTAACACTAACCCTAACCGGAATCCGAACCTTAACCCTAAACCGACCCTTACCCCTAACACTAACACTAACCCGAACCCGAACCCTAACCCTAACCATAAACCTAACCCTAACCCGAACCCTAACCCGAACCCGAACCCTAACCCTAACCCTAACCCGAACCCTAACCCTAAACCTAACCCTAACACTAACACTAACCCTAACACCGAACCCTAACCGTAACCCGAACCCTAACCCTAACCCGAGCCCGAACCCTAACTCGAAACCTAACGGAACCCTATCCCGAACCCTAACCCTAACCCGAACCCGAACCCTAACCCGAACCCTAACCCTAACCCGAACCCTAACCCTAACCCTAATCCGAATCCTAACCCTAAACCGAACCCTAACCCGAACACTAAACCGAACCCTAACCCTAACCCGAACCCTAACCCGAAACTACCACGAACCCTAACCCTAAACCCTAACCCTCACCCGAACCCTAACCCTAACCCTAACCTTAACCCTAACCCAAAACCTAACCCGAACCCTAACCGGAACCCTAAACCTCATCCTAACACTAACCCGAAACCTAACCCGAACCCTAACCATAACCCTAACCTTATCCCTAACCCTAACACGACCCTAACCCTAACCCCGAACCCTAACCCCGAACCCTAACCCTAAACCTAACCCTAAACTTAACCCGAACCCTAACCCTAACCCGAACCCGAACCCTAACCCTAACCCTAACCCTAACCCGAACGCTAACCATAACCCTTAACCCGAACCCTTAACCCAAACCCTTAACCCGAACCCTAACCCTTACCCTAACCCTAACCAGAACCCTAACCCTAACCCTAAGCCTAACCCGAAAACTAACCCTAAACCGAACCCTAACCTCTAACCCTAACCCTAACCCTAACCCTAACACTAACCCGAACCCTAACCCTAACACCTAAACCTAAACCTAACCCTAACCCAAACCCTAACCCTAACCTGAACCCTAACCCTAACCCTAACCCTAACCCTAACCCGAACCCTAACCCTAACCCGAACCCTCACCCTACCCGAACCCTAACCCTAACCCAAACCCTAACCAGAACCCTAACCCTAACCCGAACCCGAACCCTAAACATAACCTGAACCCTAACCCTAACCCTAACCCTAAACCTAACACTAAGACTAACCCTAACCCTAACCCTAACCCGAACCCTAACCCTAACCCGAACCCTAAACCTAACCCGAACCCTCACCCAAACCCTAAACCTAACCCGAAACCGAACCCTAACCCTAACCCGAACCCTAACCCTAACCCTAACCCTAACCCTAACCCCTAACCCTCCCCTAAACCTAACCCTAACCCTAAACTTAACCCTAATCCGAACCCTAACCCAAACCCTAATCCGAAACCTAACCCTCACCCTAACCCTAACCCGAACCCTAACCCAAACCCTAACCCTAACCCTAACCTTAACCCTATCCCTAACACGAACCCTAACCCTAACCCTAACCCTAACCCCGAAACTTAACCCTAACCCTAAACCTAACCCGAACCCTAACTCTAACCCTAACCCGAAACCCTAACCCTAACCATAACCCTAACCCTAACCTGAACCCTAACCCTAAACCTAACCCGAACCCTAACCCTAATCCTAAGCCAAACCCGAACCCTAACCCATACCCTAACCCTAACCGAACCCTAACCCTAACCCCGAACCCTAACCCTAAACCGAACCCGAAACCTAACCCGAACCTGAAACCTAACCCGAACCCTAACCCGAACCCGAACCCGAACTCTAACCCGAACCCTAACCCTAACCCGAACCCTAACCCTAACACTAATCCGAACCCTAACCCTAACCCGAAACCTAACGCGAACACTAACCCGAACCCTAACCCTAACCCGAAAATTAACCCGAACCCTAACCCTAACCTGAACCCTAACGCTAACCGGAACCCGAACCCTAACCCGAACCCTAACCCGAACCCTAACCCTAACCCTTAACCCTAACCCTTAACCCGAACCCTAACCCTAACCCGAACCCTAACCCGAACCCGAACCCTAACCGAACGCAAACCCTAACCCTTAACCCGAACCCTAAACCTAACCCTAACACTAACCCTAACCCGAACCCTAACCCCTACCCCTAACCCTAACCCGAACCCTAACCCGAAACCTAACCCGAACCCTAACCCTAACCCTAACCCTAACCTGAACCCTAACCCTAACCCTAACCCGAACCCTAACACCTAACCCTAACCCTAACACTAACTCTAACCCGAAACCTAACCCTAACCCTAACCCCTAACCCTAACACTAACCCTAACCCTAACCCGATCCCTAACCCTAACCCGAACCCGAACCCTAACCCTAACCCGAACCCTAACCCTAACCCGAACCGTAACCCTAACACTAACCCTAACCGGAATTCGAACCCTAACCCTAACCCGAACCTTAACCCTAACACTAACCCTAACCCGAAACCGAACCCTAACTCTAACCCTAACCCTAACCCTAACACTAACCCGAACCCTAACCCGAACCCGAACCCTAAACGTAACCCTAACCCGGACCCTAACCCTAAACCTAAACCTAACACTAACCCTAACCCTAACACCGAACCCTAACCCTAACCCGAACCCTAACCCTAACCCGAACCCTAACCCTAACCCGAACCCTAAACGAACCCTATCCCAAACCCTAACCCTAACCCGAAATCGAACCCTAACCCGAACCCTAACACTAACCCGAACCCTAACCCTAACCCTAAACCTAACCCTAACCAAACCCTAACCCGAACCCTAACCCGAAACCTAAACCTCACCTTAACCCCAACCCGAACCCTAACCCGAACCCTAACCTAAACCCTAACCTTATCCCTAACCCTAACCCGACCCTAACCCTAACCCTAACCCTAACCCGAACCCGAACCCTAACCCGAACCCTAACCCGAATCCTAACCCTAACCCTAAACCTAACCCTAACCAGAACCCTAACCCATAACCCGAACCCTAACCCTAACCCGAACCCTAACCCAAACCCTAGCCCGAACCCTAACCCATAACCCTAACCCTAACCCTAACCCGAACCCTAACCCGAAACCTAACCCGAATCCTAACCCTAACCCTAACCCTAACCCTAACCCAAACCCTAACCCTAACCCGAACCCTAACCCCTAACGATCACCCTAACCCTAACCCTAACCCGAACCCTAACCCTAACCCTACCTCCTAAACCAAACCCTAACCCTAACCCGAACCCTAACCCTAACCCGAACCCCAACCCTAACCCGAACCCTAACCCGAACCCTAACCCTAAACCGAACCCGAACCCTAACCCGAACCCGAACCCTAACCCTAACCCGAACCCTAACCCTAAACCGAACCCAAATCCTAACCCGAACCCAAACCCTAACCCTAACACTAACCCTAACCCGAACCCGAACCCTAAACCTAACCCTAACCCTAGAACTAACCCTAACCCTAAACCTAACCCTAACCCTAACACGAACCCTAACCCTAACACGAACCCTAATCCGAACCCGAACCCTAACCCTAAACCTAACCCTAACCCTAACCCTAACCCGAACCCTAACCCTAACCCTAACCGGAACCCTACCTCTAACCCGAAACCTAACCCTAACCCAAACCCTAACCCTAACCCGAACCCTAACCCGAACCCTAACCCAAACCCGAACCCTAAACCTAACACTAACCCGATACCTAACCATAACCCTAACCGTAACCCGAACCCGAACCCTAACCCTAACCCTAACCCGAACCCGAACCCTAACCCTAACCCTAACCCTAACCCGAAACCTAACCCTAACCCTAACCACAAACCCTAAACCTAACCCTAACCCGAACCCTAACCCTAACCCTAACCGGAACCCTAACCCTAACCCGAAACCTAACCCTAACCCAAACCCTAACCCTAACACGAACCCTAACCCGAATCCTAACCCGAACCCTAACCAAACCCGTACCCTAACCCTAACACTAACCTGAACCCTAACCCTAACCCTAACCATAACCCGAACCCGAACCCTAACCCTAACCCTAAACCTAACCCTAACCCGAAACCTAACCCTAACCCTAACCACCAACCCTAACCCTAACACTAACCCGAACACTAACCCCTAACCCTAACCCTAACACTAACCCTAACCCGAACCCTAACCCCTAACCCTAACCCTAACCCTAACCCGAAACCTAACCCTAACCTGAACCCTAAAACGAACCCTAACCCTAAACCTAAACCAAACCCTAACCCTAACACTAACCCAAACCCTAACCCGAACCCTAACCTGAACCCTAACCTGAACGCTAACCCTAACCCTAACCCTAACCCTAACCCGAACCCTAATCCTAAACCTAACCCAAACCTCAACTCTTACCCAAACCCAAAACCTAACCGAACCCTAACCCTTACCCGAACCCTAACCCTAACACTAACCCTAACCCCGAACACTAAGCCTAACCCGAACCCGAACCCGAACCCGAACCCGAACCCTAACCCGAACCCTAACCCTAACCCGAACCCTAACCCTAACCCTAATCCGAACCCTAACCCTAACCCGAAACCTAAACCGAAACCTAACCCGAAACCTAACCCTAACCCGAAACTTAACCCGAACCCTAACCCTAACCCTAACCCCTAACCCTAACCCGAACCCCAACCCGAACCCTAACCCTAACCCTAACCCTAACCCTAACCCTAACCCGAAACCTAACCCTAAACCTAACCCTAACCCGAACCCGAACCCTAACCCTAACCCGAACACGAACCCTAACCCAAACCCTAACCGGAACCCTAACCCTACCCGAAACCTAACCCTAACCCAAACCCTAACCCTAACCCGAACCCTAACCCGGACCCTAACCCGAACCCTAACCCTAACCCGACCCCTAACCCTAACACTAACCCGAACCCTAACCCTAACCATAACCTGAACCCGAAACCTATCCCTAACACTAACCCTAACCCTAACCCGAACCCTAACCCTAACCCTAACCACAAACCCTAACCCTTACCCTAACCCGAACCCTAACCCGAACCCGAACCCTAACCCTAACCCGAACCCTAAACCTAACCCGAAACCAAACCCTAACACTAACCTTAACCCTAACCCTAACCCTATACCGGACCCTAACCCTAACCCGAACCCTAGCCCTATCCCGAACCCTAACCCGAACCCGAACCCTAACCCTAAACCTAATCCGAACCCTAACCCTAAACCTAACCCTAACCCTAACCCTAACCCTAACACCGAACCCTAACCCTAACCCGAACCCTAAACCTAACCCGAACCCGAACACTAACCCTAAACCGAAACCTAACCCTAACCCAAACCCTAACCCTAAACCGAACCCTAACCCGAACCCTAACCCAAACCCGAACCCTAACACTAACACTAACCCGAACCCTAACCCTAACCCTAACTGTAACCCGAACCCGAACCCTAACCCTAACCATAACCCTAACCCGAACCCTAACCCTAACCCTAACCCTAACCCGAAACCTAACCCTAACCCTAACCACCAACCCTAATCTTAACCCTAACCCGAACCTTAAACCTAACCCGAACCCTAACCCTAACCCTAACCCTAACCCTTACCCGAACCCTAACGCTAACCCTAACCCTAACCCGAACCCGAAACCTAACCCTAAACCTAACCGGAACCCTAACCCTAACCCGAAACCTAACCCTAACCCAAACCCTAAACCTAACCCGAACCCTAACCCGAACCCTAACCCGAACCCTAACCCAAACCCGAACCCTAACCCTAACACTAACCCGAACCCTAACCCTAACCCTAACCGTAACCTGAACCCGAACCCTAACCCTAACCCTAACCCTAACCCGAAACCTAACCCTAACCCTAACCACAAACCCTAACCCTAACCCTAAACCGAACCCTAACCCCAAAACCAAACCCTAAAACTAACCCTAACCTGAACCCTAACCCTAACCCTAACCCCTAACCCTAACCCTAACCCTAACCCGAAACCTAACCCTAACCCGAACCCTAACCCGAACCCTAAACCTAACCCTATTCCGAAACCTAACCCTAACCCTAACCACAAACCCTAACCCTAACCCTAACCCGAACCCTAAACCTAACCCGAAACCTCACCCTAACCCTAACCCTAACCCTTACCCTAACCCTAACGCTAACCCTAACACAAACCCGAACCCTAACCCTAACCCTAACCCCAAACCCTAACCCTTAACCTAACCCGAACCCTAACCCTAACCCGAACCCTAACCCTAATCCTAACCCTAACCCTAACCCTATACCGAACCCATACCCTAACCCTAAACCTCACCCGAACCCTAACCCGAACCCTAACCCTAACCCTAACCCTAACCCTAACCCGAACCCTAACCCTAACACTAACCCAAACCCTTACCCTACCCTAACCCGAACCCTAACCCGAACGCTAACCCTAACCCTAACCCTAACCCGAAACATAATCCTAAACCTAACCCAAACCTGATCCCTTACCCAAATCCAAAACCTAACCGAAACCTAACCCTAACCCGAACCCTAACCCTAATCCTAAGCCAAACCCGAACTCTAACCCATACCCTAAACCTAACCGAACCCTAACCCTAACCCGAACCCTAACCCTAACCCTAACCCTAACCATAACCCCGAACCCTAACCCTAAACCGAACCCGAAACCTAACCCGAACCTGAAACCTAACCCGAACCCTAACCCGAACCCGAACCCGAACACTAACCCGAACCCTAACCCTAACCCGAACCCTAACCCTAACACTAATCCGAACCCTAACCCTAACCCGAAACCTAACCCGAACACTAACCCGAACCCTAACCCTAACCCGAAAATTAACCCGAACCCTAACCCTAACCTGAACCCTAACGCTAACCGGAACCCGAACCCTAACCCGAACCCTAACCCGAACCCTAACCCTAACCCTTAACCCTAACCCTTTCCCCGAACCCTAACCCTAACCCGAACCCTAACCCTAACCCTAACCCTAACCCTAACCATAACCCCGAACCCTAACCCTAAACCGAACCCGAAACCTAACCCGAACCTGAAACCTAACCCGAACCCTAACCCGAACCCGAACCCGAACACTAACCCGAACCCTAACCCTAACCCGAACCCTAACCCTAACACTAATCCGAACCCTAACCCTAACCCGAAACCTAAACCTAACCCTAACCCGAAACCTAACCCTAACCCTAACCACCAACCCTAACCCTAACACTAACCCGAACACTAACCCCTAACCCTAACCCTAACACTAACCCTAACCCGAACCCTAACCCCTAACCCTAACCCTAACCCTAACCCGAAACCTAACCCTAACCTGAACCCTAAACCGAACCCTAACCCTAAACCTAAACCAAACCCTAACCCTAACACTAACCCAAACCCTAACCCGAACCCTAACCCGAACCCTAACCTGAACGCTAACCCTAACCCTAACCCTAACCCTAACCCGAACCCTAATCCTAAACCTAACCCAAACCTCAACTCTTACCCAAACCCAAAACCTAACCGAACCCTAACCCTTACCCGAACCCTAACCCTAACACTAACCCTAACCCCGAACACTAAGCCTAACCCGAACCCGAACCCGAACCCGAACCCGAACCCTAACCCGAACCCTAACCCTAACCCGAACCCTAACCCTAACCCTAATCCGAACCCTAACCCTAACCCGAAACCTAAACCGAAACCTAACCCGAAACCTAACCCTAACCCGAAACTTAACCCGAACCCTAACCCTAACCCTAACCCCTAACCCTAACCCGAACCCCAACCCGAACCCTAACCCTAACCCTAACCCTAACCCTAACCCTAACCCGAAACCTAACCCTAAACCTAACCCTAACCCGAACCCGAACCCTAACCCTAACCCGAACACGAACCCTAACCCAAACCCTAACCGGAACCCTAACCCTACCCGAAACCTAACCCTAACCCAAACCCTAACCCTAACCCGAACCCTAACCCGGACCCTAACCCGAACCCTAACCCTAACCCGACCCCTAACCCTAACACTAACCCGAACCCTAACCCTAACCATAACCTGAACCCGAAACCTATCCCTAACACTAACCCTAACCCTAACCCGAACCCTAACCCTAACCCTAACCACAAACCCTAACCCTTACCCTAACCCGAACCCTAACCCGAACCCGAACCCTAACCCTAACCCGAACCCTAAACCTAACCCGAAACCAAACCCTAACACTAACCTTAACCCTAACCCTAACCCTATACCGGACCCTAACCCTAACCCGAACCCTAGCCCTATCCCGAACCCTAACCCGAACCCGAACCCTAACCCTAAACCTAATCCGAACCCTAACCCTAAACCTAACCCTAACCCTAACCCTAACCCTAACACCGAACCCTAACCCTAACCCGAACCCTAAACCTAACCCGAACCCGAACCCTAACCCGAACCCTAACCTGAACCCTAACCCCAACCCGAACCCGAACACTAACCCAAACCCTAACCCGAACCCTAACCCTAACCCTAATCCGAAAACTAACCCTAACCCGAACCCTAACCCGAACACTAACCCGAACCCTAACCCTAACCCAAACCCTAACCCGAACCCTACCTTGAAGCCTAACCCTAAACCCTAACCCTAACCCGAACCCTAACACTAACCTAACCCTAACCCTAACCCTAACCCGAACACTAACCCGAACCCTAACCCGAACCCTAACCCTAACCCCTAACCCTCACCCGAACCCTAACCCTAACCCTAACCCTAACCCTAACCCGAACCCGAACCCTAACCCGAACCCTAACGCGAACCGTAAACCTCACCCTAACCCTAACCCGAACCCTAACCCGAAACCTAACCCTAACCCTAACCTTATCCCTAACCCTATCCCGACCCAAACCCTAACCCAGAACCCTATCCCCGAACCCTAACCCTAAACCTAACACTAAACTCAACCCGAACCCTAATCCTAACCCGAACCCGAACCCTAAACCGAACCCTAACCCAAACCCGAACCCTAACCCTAACCCGAACCCGAAACCTAACCCGAACCCAAACCCTAACCCTAACACTAACCCTAAACCGAACCCGAACCCTAAACCTAACCCTAACCCTAACACTAACCCTAACCCCAACACGAACCCTAACCCGAACCCGAACCCTAACCCTAACCCTAACCCTAAACCGAAACCTAACCCTAACCCGAACCCTAACCCTAACTCGAACCCTAACCCTAACCCGAACCCGAACCCTAACCCTAACCCTAACCGGAACCCTAACCCTAAACCGAAACCTAACCCTAACCCAAACCCTAACCCTAAACCGAACCCTAACCCGAACCCTAACCCAAACCCGAACCCTAACACTAACACTAACCCGAACCCTAACCCTAACACTAACTGTAACCCGAACCCGAACCCTAACCCTAACCCTAACCCTAACCCTAACCCGAACCCTAACCCTAACCCTAACCCTAACCCGAAACCTAACCCTAACCCTAACCACCAACCCTAATCTTAACCCTAACCCGAACCTTAAACCTAACCCGAACCCTAACCCTAACCCTAACCCTAACCCTTACCCGAACCCTAACGCTAACCCTAACCCTAACCCGAACCCGAAACCTAACCCTAAACCTAACCGGAACCCTAACCCTAACCCGAAACCTAACCCTAACCCAAACCCTAAACCTAACCCGAACCCTAACCCGAACCCTAACCCGAACCCTAACCCAAACCCGAACCCTAACCCTAACACTAACCCGAACCCTAACCCTAACCCTAACCGTAACCTGAACCCGAACCCTAACCCTAACCCTAACCCTAACACGAAACCTAACCCTAACCCTAACCACAAACCCTAACCCTAACCCTAAACCGAACCCTAACCCCTAAACCAAACCCTAAAACTAACCCTAACCTGAACCCTAACCCTAACCCTAACCCCTAACCCTAACCCTAACCCTAACCCGAAACCTAACCCTAACCCGAACCCTAACCCGAACCCTAAACCTAACCCTATTCCGAAACCTAACCCTAACCCTAACCACAAACCCTAACCCTAACCCTAACCCGAACCCTAAACCTAACCCGAAACCTCACCCTAACCCTAACCCTAACCCTTACCCTAACCCTAACGCTAACCCTAACACAAACCCGAACCCTAACCCTAACCCTAACCCCAAACCCTAACCCTTAACCTAACCCGAACCCTAACCCTAACCCGAACCCTAACCCTAATCCTAACCCTAACCCTAACCCTATACCGAACCCATACCCTAACCCTAAACCTCACCCGAACCCTAACCCGAAACCTAACCCTAACCCTAACCCTAACCCTAACCCGAACCCTAACCCTAACACTAACCCAAACCCTTACCCTACCCTAACCCGAACCCTAACCCGAACGCTAACCCTAACCCTAACCCTAACCCGAAACCTAATCTTAAACCTAACCCAAACCTGATCCCTTACCCAAATCCAAAACCTAACCGAAACCTAACCCTAACCCGAACCCTAACCCTAATCCTAAGCCAAACCCGAACCCTAACCCATACCCTAACCCTAACCGAACCCTAACCCTAACCCGAACCCTAACCCTAACCCTAACCCTAACCATAACCCCGAACCCTAACCCTAAACCGAACCCGAAACCTAACCCGAACCTGAAACCTAACCCGAACCCTAACCCGAACCCGAACCCGAACACTAACCCGAACCCTAACCCTAACCCGAACCCTAACCCTAACACTAATCCGAACCCTAACCCTAACCCGAAACCTAACCCGAACACTAACCCGAACCCTAACCCTAACCCGAAAATTAACCCGAACCCTAACCCTAACCTGAACCCTAACGCTAACCGGAACCCGAACCCTAACCCGAACCCTAACCCGAACCCTAACCCTAACCCTTAACCCTAACCCTTTACCCGAACCCTAACCCTAACCCGAACCCTAACCCTAACCCTAACCCTAACCCTAACCATAACCCCGAACCCTAACCCTAAACCGAACCCGAAACCTAACCCGAACCTGAAACCTAACCCGAACCCTAACCCAAACCCGAACCCGAACACTAACCCGAACCCTAACCCTAACCCGAACCCTAACCCTAACACTAATCCGAACCCTAACCCTAACCCGAAACCTAACCCGAACACTAACCCGAACCCTAACCCTAACCCGAAAATTAACCCGAACCCTAACCCTAACCTGAACCCTAACGCTAACCGGAACCCGAACCCTAACCCGAACCCTAACCCGAACCCTAACCCTAACCCTTAACCCTAACCCTTTACCCGAACCCTAACCCTAACCCGAACCCTAACCCGAACCCGAACCCTAACCCGAACGCAAACCCTAACCCTTAACCCGAACCCTAAACCTAACCCTAACACTAACACTAACCCGAACCCTAACCCCTAACCCTAACCCTAACCCGAACCCTAACCCGAACCCTAACCCGAACCCTAACCCTAACCCTAACCCTAACCTGAACCCTAACCCTAACACTAACCCTAACCCTAACACCTAACCCTAACCCTAACACTAACCCTAACCCTAACCCTAACCCTAACCCCTAACCCTAACACTAACCCTAACCCTAACCCGATCCCTAACCCTAACCCGAACCCGAACCCTAACACTAACCCGAACCCTAACCCTAACCCGAACCGTAACCCTGACACTAACCCTAACCGGAATTAGAACCCTAACCCTAACCCGAACCTTAACCCTAACACTAACCCTAACCCGAAACCGAACTCTAACTCTAACCCTAACCCTAACCCTAACACTAACCCGAACCCTAACCCGAACCCGAACCATAAACGTAACCCTAACCCGGACCCTAACCCTAAACCTAAACCTAACACTAACCCTAACCCTAACACCGAACCCTAACCCTAACCCGAACCGTAACCCTAACCCGAACCCTAACCCTAACCCGAACCCTAAAGGAACCCTATCCCAAACCCTAACCCTAACCCGAAACCGAACCCTAACCCGAACACTAACCCTAACCCTAAACCTAACCCTAACCCAAACCCTAACCCGAACCCTAACCTGAAACCTAAACCTCACCTTAACCCCAACCCGAACCCTAACCCGAACCCTAACCTTAACCCTAACTTTATCCCTAACCCTAACCCGACCCTAACCCATAACCCGAAACCTAACCCTAACCCGAACCCTAACCCGAACCCTAACCCGAACCCTAACCCATAACCCTAACCCTAACCCTAACCCGAACCCTAACCCGAAACCTAACCCGAATCCTAACCCTAACCCTAACCCTAACCCTAACCCAAACCTTAACCCTAACCCGAACCCTAACCCCTAACCCTCACCCTAACCCTAACCCTAACCCGAACCCTAACCCTAACCCTACCTCCTAAACCAAACCCTAACCTTAACCCGAACCCTAACCCTAACCCGAACCCCAAACCTAACACGAACCCTAACCCGAACCCTAACCCTAAACCGAACCCGAACCCTAACCCTAACCCGAACCCTAACCCTAACCCGAACCCTAACCCTAAACCGAACCCAAACCCTAACCCGAACCCAAACCCTAACCCTAACACTAACCCTAACCCGAACCCGATCCCTAAACCTAACCCTAACCCTAGAACTAACCCTAACCCTAAATATAACCCTAACCCTAGAACTAACCCTAACCCTAACACGAACCCTAATCCGAACCCGAACCCTAACCCTAAACCTAACCCTAACCCTAACCCGAACCCTAACCCTAACCCTAACCGGAACCCTACCCCTAACCCGAAACCTAACCCTAACCCAAAGCCTAACCCTAACCCGAACCCCAACCGGAACCCTAACCCAAACCCTAACCCTAAACCTAACACTAACCCGAAACCTAACCATAACCCTAACCGTAACCCGAACCCGAACCCTAACCCTAACCCTAACCCGAACCCTAACCCTAACCCTAACCCTAACCCGAAACCTAACCCTAACCCTAACCACAAACCCTAAACCTAACCCTAACCCGAACCCTAACCCTAACCCTAACCGGAACCCTAACCCTAACCCGAAACCTAACCCTAAACCAAACCCTAACCCTAACACGAACCCTAACCCGAATCCTAACCCGAACCCTAACCAAACCCGTACCCTAACCCTAACACTAACCTGAACCCTAACCCTAACCCTAACCATAACACGAACCCGAACCCTAACCCTAACCCTAAACCTAACCCTAACCCGAAACCTAACCCTAACCCTAACCACCATCCCTAACCCTAACACTAACACGAACCCTAACCCCTAACCCTAACCCTAACACTAACCCTAACCCGAACCCTAACCCCTAACCCTAACCCTAACCCTAACCCGAAACCTAACCCTAACCCGAACTCTAACCCGAACCCTAACCCTAAACCTAAACCGAACCCTAACCCTAACACTAACCCAAACCCTAACCCGAACCCTAACCCGAACCCTAACCTGAACGCTAACCCTAACCCTAACCCTAACCCTAACCCGAACCCTAATCCTAAACCTAACCCAAACCTCAACTCTTACCCAAACCCAAAACCTAACCGAACCCTAACCCTAACCCGAACCCTAACCCTAACACTAACCCTAACCCCGAACACTAAGCCTAACCCAAACCCGAACCCGAACCCGAACCCTAACCCGAACCCTAACCCTAACCCGAACCCTAACCCTAACCCTAATCCGAAACCTAACCCTAACCCGAAACCTAAACCGAAACCTAACCCGAAACCTAACCCTAACCCGAAACTTAACCCGAACCCTAACCCTAACCCTAACCCCTAACCCTAACCCGAACCCCAACCCGAACCCTAACCCTAACCCTAACCCTAACCCTAACCCGAAACCTAACCCTAAACCTAACCCTAACCCGAACCCGAACCCTAACCCTAACCCGAACACGAACCCTAACCCAAACCCTAACCGGAACCCTAACCCTACCCGAAACCTAACCCTAACCCAAACCCTAACCCTAACCCGAAACCTAACCCGGACCCTAACCCGAACCCTAACCCTAACCCGACCCCTAACCCTAACACTAACCCGAACCCTAACCCTAACCCTAACCATAACCTGAACCCGAAACCTATCCCTAACACTAACCCTAAACCTAACCCGAACCCTAACCCTAACCCTAACCACAAACCCTAACCCTTACCCTAACCCGAACCCTAACCCGAACCCGAACCCTAACCCTAACCCGAACCCTAAACCTAACCCGAAACCAAACCCTAACACTAACCTTAACCCTAACCCTAACCCTAAACCGGACCCTAACCCTAACCCGAACCCTAGCCCTATCCCGAACCCTAACCCGAACCGGAACCCTAACCCTAACCCTAATCCGAACCCTAACCCTAAACCTAACCCTAACCCTAACCCTAACCCTAACACCGAACCCTAACCCTAACCCGAACCCTAAACCTAACCCGAACCTGAACCCTAACCCGAACCCTAACCTGAACCCTAACCACAACCCGAACCCGAACACTAACCCAAACCCTAACCCGAACCCTAACCCTAACCCTAATCCGAACCCTAACCCTAACCCGAACCCTAACCCGAACACTAACCCGAACCCTAACCCTAACCCAAACCCTAACCCGAACCCTACCCTGAAGCCTAACCCTAACCCCTAACCCTAACCCGAACCCTAACACTAACCTAACCCTAACCCTAACCCTAACCCGAACACTAACCCGAACACTAACCCGAACCCTAACCCTAACCCCTAACCCTCACCCGAACCCTAACCCTAACCCTAAGCCTAACCCTAACCCGAACCCTAACCCGAACCCTAACCCGAACCCTAACACTCACCCTAACCCTAACCCGAACCCTAACCCGAACCCTAAACCTAACCCTAACCTTTACACTAACCCTAACCTGAACACTAACCCTAACCCTAACCCTAACCCCGAACCCTAACCCTAGCCCTATCACTAAACCGAACCCTAAACCTAAACCTAACCCGAACCCTTAAACCTAACCCTAACCCTAACACGAACCCTAACCCTAACCCTTAACCCTAACCCTTAACCCGAACCCTAACCCTAACCCGAACACAAACCCGATCCCGAACCCTAACCCGAACGCGAACCGTAACCCTTAACCTGAACCCTAACCCTAACCCTAACACGAACCCTAACCCCTAACCCTTACCCTAACCCTAACCCGAAACCTCACCCGAACCCTAACCCGAACCCTAAGCCTAACCCTTAACCATTACCCTTAACCCGAACCCTAACCCTAACCCGAACCCTAACCCGAACCCGAACCCTAACACGAACGCAAACCCTAACCCTTAACCCGAACCCTAAACCTAACCCTAACACTAACCCTAACCCGAACCGTAACCCCTAAACCTAACCCTAACACTAACCCTAACCCGAACCCTAAACCCTAACCCTAACCCTAACACTAACCCTAACCCGAACCCTAACCCTAACACTAACCTCTAACACTAGCCCTAACCCTAACCCGAACCCTAACCCTAACCCGAACCCTAACCCGAACCCTAACCCTAACCCGAACCCGAACCCTAACCCTAAACCTAACCCGAACCCTAACCCTATCCCGAACCCTAACCCTAACACTAACCCTAACCGGAACCTGAACCCTAACCCTAACGCGAACCTTAACCCTAACACTAACCCTAACCCGACCCCGAACCCTAACCCTAACCCTAACCCTAACCCTAACCCTAACCCTAACACGAACCCTAACCCGAACCCGAACCCTAACCCTAACCCGAACCCGAACCCTAACCCTAAAACTAAGCCTAACCCTAACCCTAAACCTAACACCGAACCCTAACCCTAAACCGAACCCTAAACCTAACCCGAACCCGAACCCTAACCAGAACCCTAACCCGAACCCTAACCCTAACCCGAACCCGAACATTAACCCGAACCCTAACCCGAACCCTAACCCTAACCCTAATCCGAACCCTAACCCTAACCCTAACCCTAACCCGTACCCTAACCCTCACCTGAACCCTAACCCTAACCCTAAACCTAACCCTAATCCGAACCCT
The DNA here is from genome assembly GCA_032313775.1 of Urocyon cinereoargenteus. Taxonomy (NCBI): domain Eukaryota; kingdom Metazoa; phylum Chordata; class Mammalia; order Carnivora; family Canidae; genus Urocyon; species Urocyon cinereoargenteus. Next base: position 1,050,890 of record JAVLSZ010000001.1, on the reverse strand, counting down.
AACTCGACCCCTGACCCGAACCCGAACCCTCACCCTAACCCTAACCCGAACCCTAACCCGAACCCTAACCCTAACCCTAACCTTAACCCTAACCCTAAACCGAACCCTAACCCTAACCGGAACTCGAACCCTAACCCTAACCCTAACAAAACCCGAACCCTAACCCTGACCCTTAACCCTAACCCTAAACCCGAAACCTAACCCTAAACCGAACCCTAACCCGAACCCGAACACTAACCCGAACGCAAACCCTAACCCTTAACCCGAACCCTAAACCTAACAATAACACTAACCCTAACCCGAACTCTAACCCCTAACCCTAACACTAACCCTAACCCGAACCCTAACCCTAACCCGAACACTAACCCGAACCCAAACCCTAACCCGAACACGAACCCTAACCCGAACCCGAACCCGAACCTTAACCCGAACCTTAAACCTAACGCTAACCCTAACCCTAACCCTAAACCTAACACTAACCCGAACCCTAACCCTAACCCTAACCGTAACCCCGAACCCTAACCCTAAACCTAACCCTAACCCGACCCCTAACCCTCACCCTAACCCGAACCCCTAACCCTAACCCTAAACCTAACCGGATCCCTAACCCGAACCCTAACCCTAACACTAACCCGAACCCTAACACTAACCCTAACCACTAACCCTAACCCTAACCCTAACCCGAACCCTAAGCCTAACCCGAACACTAACCCGAACCCTAACCCTAACCCGAACCCGAACCCTAACCCGAACCCTAACCCTAACCGGAAACCTAACCCTAACACTAACCCGAAAGCTAACCCTAACCCTAACCATAACCTGAACCCGAACCCTAAACCTAACCCTAACCCTAACCCTAACCAGAACCCTAAACCTAACACTAACCCTAAACGGAACCCAAACCCTCACCCTAACCCGAACCTTAAACCTAACACTAACCCGAACCCGAACCCTAACCCTAACCCTAACCCTAACCGTAACCCTAACCCGAACCCCAACCCTAACCCGAACCCGAAACCTAACCCTAACCTTAACCCGAACCCTAACCCTAAATCTAACCCTAAACCTAACCCTAACCCTAACACCGAAACCTAACCCTAACCTGAACCCTAACCCGAACCCGAACCCGAACCCTAACCCGATCCCTAACCCGAACCCTAACCCGAACCCTAACCCTAACCCGAACCCGAACCCTAACCCGAACCCTAACCCTAACCCGAACCCTAACCCTAACCCTAATCCGAACCCTAACCCTAACCCGAAACTTATCCCGAACACTAACCCGAACCCTAAACCTAACCCGAACCCTAACCCGAACCCTAACCAGAACCGCTAACCCTCACCCGAACCCTAACCCTAACCCTAAAACTAACCCTAACCCGAACCCTAACCCGAACCCTAACCCGAACCCTAAACCTCACTCTTACTCTAACACGAACCCTAACCCGAACCCTAACCCTAACCCTAACCTTAACCCTAACCCTAACCCGACCCTAACCCTAACCCCGAACCCTAACCCCGAACACTAACCCTAAAACTAACCCTAAACTTAACCCGAACCCGAACCCTAACCCTAACCCGAACCCGAACCCTAACTCTAACCCTAACCGGAACCCTAACCCTAACCCGTACCTAGCCCTAACCCAAACCCTAACCCTAACCCGAACCCTAACCCGAACCTAACCGTAACCCGAACCCTAACCCTAACACTAACCCGAAAGCTAACCCTAACCCTAAACATAAATTGAACCCGAACCCTAACCCTAACCCTAACCCTAACCCGAACCCTAAACCTAACACTAACCCTAACCGGAACCCGAACCCTAACCCTAACCCGAACCTTAAAACTAACACTAACCCTAACCCGAACCCGAACCCTAACCCTAACCCTAACCCTAACCCGAACCCGAACCCTAACCCGAACCCGAACCCTAACCCTAACCCTAACCCTAACCCGAACCCTAAACCTAAACCTAACCCTAAACCTAACCCTAACCCTAACACCGAACCCTAACCCTAACCTGAACCCTAACCCTAACCCGAACCCGAACCCTAACCCGAACCCTAAACCTAACCCTAATCCGAACCCTAACCCTAACCCGAACCTTTACCCGAACACTAACCCGAACCCTAACCCTAAACCGAACCCTAACCCGAACCCTAACCAGAACCCCTAACCCTCACCCGAACCCTAACCCTAACCCTAAACCTAACCCTAACCCGAACCCTAACCCGAACCCTAAACCGAACCCTAAACCTCACCCTTACCCTAACCCGAACCCTAACCCGAATCCTAACCCTAACCCTAACCTTAACCCTAACCCTAACCCGACCCTAACCCTAACCCCGAACCCTAACCCCGAACACTAAACCTAAACCTAACCCTAAACTTAACCCGAACCCTAACCCTAACCCGAACCAGAACCCTAACCCTAAACCTAACCCTAACCCGAACCCTAACCCTAACCCTTAACCCGAACCCTTAACCCGAACGTTAACCCTAACACGAACCCTAACCGGACCCCGAACCCTAACCCGAACGTGAACCCTAACCCTTAACCCGAACCCTAAACCTAACCCTAACCCTAACCCTAATCCTAACCCGAATCTAACCCATAACCCTAACCCTAAACCTAACCCGAACTCTAACCCGAACCCTAACCCGAACCCTAACCCTAACCCTAACCCTAACCCTAACCCAAACACTAACCCTAACGCGAACACTAACCCCTAACCCTAACCCTAAACCTAACCCTAACCCGAACCCTAACCCTAACCCTACCTCCTAACCCGAACCCTAACCCTAACCCTACCTCCTAAACGTAACCCTAACCCTAACCCGAACCCTAACCCTAACCCAACCCTAACCCTAACCCGAACCCTAACCCGAACCCTAACCCTAACCCTAACCCGAACCCGAACCCTAACCCTAACCCGAACCCTAAACCTAACCCGAACCCTAACCCTAACCGGAACCCTAACCCGAACCCTAACCCTAAACCTAACACTAACCCTAACCCTAACACGAACCCGAACCCGATCCTGAACCAGAACCCTAACCCTAACCCTAACCGGAACCCTAACCCTAACCCGAACCTAACCCTAACCCAAACCCTAACCCTAACCCGATCCCTAACCCGAACCCTAACCCTAAAACTAACCCTAACTCGAACCCGAAACCTAACCCTAACCCGAACCCGAACCCTATCCCGAAACCGAACCCTAACCCAAACACTAACCCTAAACCGAACCCGAACCCTAACCCTAACCCTAACCCTAACACTAACCCTAACCCTAAAACAAACCCTAACCCGAACCCGAACCCTAACCCTAACCCTAACCCTAACCCGAACACTAACCCTAACCCTAACCCTAACCCGAACCCTAACCCTAAACCGAACCCGAACCCTAACTCTAACCCTAACCGGAACCCTAACCCTAACCCGTACCTATCCCTAACCCAAACCCTAACCCTAACCCGAACCCTAACCCGAAACCTAACCCTAACCCGAACCCTAACCCTAACACTAACCCGAAAGCTAACCCTAACCCTAAACATAAACTGAACCCGAACCCTAACCCTAACCCTAACCCTAACCCGAACCCTAACCCTAACACTAACCCTAACCGGAACCCGAAACCTAACCCTAACCCGAACCTTAAAACTAACACTAACCCTAACCCGAACCCGAACCCTAACCCTAACCCGAACCCTAACCCGAACCCGAACCCTAACCCGAACCCGAACCCTAACCCTAACCCTAACCCGAACCCTAACCCTAAAGCTAACCCTAAACCTAACCCTAACCCTAACCCTAACCCTAACCTGAACCCTAACCCTAACCCGAACCCGAACCCTAACTCTAACCCTAACCGGAACCCTAACCCTAACCCGTACCTAGCCCTAACCCAAACCCTAACCCTAACCCGATCCCTAACCCGAACCCTAACCCTAACCCGAACCCTAACCCTAACACTAACCCGAAAGCTAACCCTAACCCTAAACATAAACTGAACCCGAACCCTAACCCTAACCCTAACCCTAACCCGAACCCTAACCCTAACACTAACCCTAACCGGAACCCGAACCCTAACCCTAACCCGAACCTTAAAACTAACACTAACCCTAACCCGAACCCGAACCCTAACCCTAACCCTAACCCTAACCCTAACCCGAACCCTAAACCTAACCCTAATCCGAACCCTAACCCTAAACCGAACCTTAACCCGAACACTAACCCGAACCCTAACCCTAACCCGAACCCTAACTCGAACACTAACCAGAACCCCTAACCCTCACCCGAACCCTAACCCTAACCCGAACCCTAACCCGAACCCTAACCCGAACCCTAAACCTCACCCTTACCCTAACCCGAACCCTAACCCGAAACCTAACCCTAACCCTAACCTTAACCCTAACCCTAACCCGACCCTAACCCTAACCCCGAACCCTAACCCCGAACACTAAACCTAAACCTAACCCTAAATTTAACCCGAACCCTAACCCTAACCCGAACCCGAACCCTAACCCTAAACCTAACCCTAACCCGAACCCTAACCCTAACCCTTAACCCGAACCCTTAACCCGAACCCTAACCGGACCCCGAACCCTAACCCGAAGGCGAACCCTAACCCTTAACCCGAACCCTAAACCTAACCCTAACCCTAACCCTAATCTTAACCCGAATCTAACCCATAACCCTAACCCTAAACCTAACCCGAACTCTAACCCGAACCCTAACCCGAACCCTAACCCTAACCCTAACCCTAACCCTAACACTAACCCAACACTAACCCTAACGCGAACACTAACCCCTAACCCTAACCCTAAACCTAACCCTAACCCGAACCCTAACCCTAACCCTACATCCTAACCCGAACCCTAACCCTAACCCTACCTCCTAAACCTAACCCTAACCCTAACCCGAACCCTAACCCTAACCCAACCCTAACCCTAACCCGAACCCTAACCCGAACCCGAAACCTAACCCTAACCCGAACCCGAACCCTAACCCTAACCCGAACCCTAACCCTAACATTAACCCTAACTCGAACCCGAACCCTAACCCTAACCCGAACCCGAACCCTATCCCGAACCCGAACCCTAACCCAAACACTAACCCTAAACCGAACCCGAACCCTAACCCTAACCCTAACCCTAACACTAACCCTAACCCTAACCCGAACCCTAACCCTAACCCGAACCAGAACCCTAACCCTAACCCTAACCGGAACTCTAACCCTAACCCGAACCTAACCCTAACCCAAACCCTAACCCTAACCCGATCCCTAACCCGAACCCTAACCCTAACCCGAACCCTAACCCTAACACTAACCCGAAAGCTAACCCTAACCCTAACCATAACCTGAACCCGAACCCTAACCCTAAACCTAACCCTAACCCGAACCCTAAGCCTAACACTAATCCGAACCCTAACCCTAACCCGAAACCTAACCCGAACACGAACCCGAACCCTAACCCTAACCCGAACCTTAACCCGAACCCTAACCCTAACCCGAACCCTAACCCTAACCAGAACCCGAAACCTACCCGAACCCTAACCCAAACCCTAAACCTAACCCTTAACCGTTACCCTTAACCCGAACCCTAACCCTAACCCGAACCCTAATCCGAACCCGAACCCTAACCCGAACGCAAACCCTAACCCTTAACCCGAACCCTAAAACTAACCCTAACACTAACCCTAACCCGAACCGTAACCCCTAACCCTAACCCTAACACAAACCCTAACCCTAACACTAACCCTAACCCGAACCCTAACCCCTAACCCTAACCCTAACACTAACCCTAACCCGAACCCTAACCATAACCCTAACCCCTAACCCTAACCCTAACCCTAACCCTAACCCTAACACTAACCCTAACCCGAACCCTAACCCCTAACCCTAACCCTAACACTAACCCGAACCCGAACCCTAACCCTACCCTTAACCCTAACCCTAACCCTAACCCGAAACCGATCCCTAACCCTAACCCGAACCCTAACCCTAACCCTAACCCGAACCCGAACCCTAACCCGAACCCTAACCCGAACCCTAACCCGAACCCTAACCCTAACCCGAAACCGAACATTAACCCGAACCCTAACCCGAAACCTAACCCTAACCCGAACCCGAACATTAACCCGAACCCTAACCCGAACCCTAACCCGAAAACTAACCCGAAACCTAACCCTAACCCGAACCCTAACCCGAACCCTACCCTGAAGCCTAACCCTAACCCCTAATCCTAACCCGAACCCTAACCCTAACCTAACCCTAACCCTAACCCTAACCCGAACCCTAACCCAAACCCTAACCCGATCCCTAACCCTAACCCGTAACCCTCACCCGAACCCTAACCCTAACCCTAACCCTAACCCTAACCCGAACCCTAACCCGAACCCTAACGCGAACCCTAAACCTCACCCTAACCCTAACCCGAACCCTAACCCGAAACCTAACCCTAACCCTAACCTTATCCCTAACCCTAACCCGACCCTAACCCTAACCCCGAACCCTAACCCCGAACCCTAACCGTAAACCTAACCCTAAACTTAACCTGAACCCTAATCCTAACCCGAACAAGAACCCTAACCCTAACCCTAACCCGAACCCGAACCCTAACCCTAACCCTAACCCGAACCCGAACCCGAACCCGAACCCTAACCCGAACCCAAACCCTAACCCTAACACTAACCCTAAACCGAACACGAACCATAAACCTAACCCTAACCCTAACACTAACCCTAAACCTAACACGAACCCTAAACGGAACCCGAAACTTAACCCTAACCCTAACCCTAACCCTAACAGGAACCCTAACCCTAACCCGAACCCTAACCCTAACCCGAACCTGAACCCTAACCCGAACCCGAAACGGAACCCTAACCCTAACCCGAAACCTATCCCTAAACCAAACCCTAACCCTAACCCGAACCCTAACCCGAACCCTAACCCGAACCCTAACACAAACCCGAACCCTAACCCTAACACTAACCCGACCCCTAACACTAACCCTAACCGTAACCCGAACCCGAACCCTAACCCTAACCCTAACCCTAACCCTTACCCGAACCCAAACGCTAACCTAACCCAAACCTGAACCCTAACACAAACCTGAACACTAATCCTAACCCTAACCCCTAACCTTAACCCTAAACCTAACCCAAACCCTAACCCTAACCCGAAACCTAACCCTAACCCTAAACCGAACCCATACCCTAACCCTAACCCGAACCCTAACCAGAACCCTAAACCTAACCCTAACCCTAACCCGAACCCGAACCCTAACCCGAACACTAACCCAAACCCTAACCTGAACCCTAACCCGAACCCTAACCCGAACGCTAACCCTAATCCTAACCCTAACCCTAACCCGAACCCTAATCCTAAACCTAACACAAACCTGAACCCTTACCCAAACCCAAACCCTAACCGAACCCTAAACCGAACCCGAACCCTAACCCTAGCCCTAACCCTAACCCCGAACCCTAAACCGAACCCGAACCCGAACCCGAACCCGAACCCTAACCCTAACCCGAACCCTCACCCTAACCCTAAACCGAACCCTAACCCGAACCCGAACCCTAACCCAAACCCTAACCGGAACCCTAACCCTAATCCGAACCCTAACCCTTACCCGAACCTTAACACGAACACTAACCCTACCCCTAACCCCTAACCCTAACCCAAACCCTAACCCGAACCCTAACCCTTACCCGAACCTTAACCCGAACCCTAACCCTAACCCTAACCCCTAACCCTAACCCATACCCTAACCCTAACCCTAACCCTTACCCGAACCCTAACGCTAACCCTAACCCAAATCGAACCCTAACCCTAACCCTAACCCCTAACCCTAACCTTAAACCTAAACCGAACCCTAACCCGAACCCGAACCCTAACCCTATCCCGAACCCTAAAACTAACCCGAAACCAAACCCTAACACTAACCCTAACCATAACCCTAAACCTAACCCGAAACCTAACCCTAACCCGAACCCTAACACTAACCCGAACCCTAACCCAAACCCTAACCCTAAACCGAACCCGAAACCTAACCCTAACCCGAACCCTAACCGTAACGCTAACCCTAACCCCTAACCCTCACCCGAAACCTAACCCTAACCCTAAACCTAAACCTAAACCGAACCCTAACCCGAACCCTAACCCGAACCCTAACCCTCACCCTAACCCTAACCCGAACCCTAACCCGAAACCTAAACCTAACCCTAACCTTAACACTAACCCTAACCCGAACCCTAAACCTAACCCTAACCCTAACCCCGAACCCTAACCCTAGCCTTATCCCTAACCCGAACCCTAACCCTAACCCTAACCCGAACCCCTAACCCTAACCCTAACCCTAACCCGAACCCTAACTCTAACCCTGAACCCTAACCCTTAACCCGAACCCTAACCCTAACCCGAACCCTAACCCGATCCCGAACCCTAACCCGAACGCGAACCCTAACCCTTAACCCGAACCCTAACCCTAACCCTAACCCTAACCCTAACCCGAACCCTAACCCCTAACCCTTACCCTAACCCTAACCCGAACCCTAACCCGAACCCTAACCCGAACCCTAAACCTAACCCTAACCCGAACCCTAACCCTAACCCTAACCCAAACCCGAACCCTAACCCAAACCCTATCCCTAACCGAACCCTAACCCTAACCCGAAACCTGACCCGAACACTAAACCGCACCCTAACCCTAACCCGAACTTTAACCTGAACCCTAACCCTAACCCGAAACCTAACCCTAACCCTTAACCGTAACCCTTAACCCGAACCCTAACCCTAACCCGAACCCGAAACCTAACCCTAACCCTAACCCGAACCCTAAAACTAACCCGAACCCTAACCCTAACACTAACCCTAACCGGAACCTGAACCCTAACCCTAACGCGAACCTTAACCCTAACACTAAGCCTAACCCGAACCCGAACACTAACCCTAACCCTAACACTAACCCTAATCCTAACCCGAACCCTAACCCGAACCCGAACCCTAACCCTAACCCTAACCCGAACCCTAACCCTAAACCTAACCCTAACCCTAATCCTAACCCTAACACCGAACCCTAACCCTAACCCGAACCCTAAACCTAAACCGAACCCGAACCCTAACCCGAACCCTTACCCGAACCCTAACCCGAAACCTAACCCGAACCCGAACCCGAATATTAACCCGAACCCTAACCCGAACCCTAACCCTAACCCTAACCCGAACCCTAACCCAAAAACTAACCCGAACCCTAACCCTAACACGAACCCTAACCCGAACCCTACCCTGAAGCCTAACCCTAACCCCTAACCCTAACCCGAACCCTAACCCTAACCTAACCCTAACCCTAACTCTAACCCGAACCCGAACCCTAACCCGAACCCTAACCCGAACCCTAACCCTAAACCCTAACCCTCACCCGAACCCTAACCCTAACCCTAACCCTAACCCGAATCCGAACCCTAACCCGAACCCTAACGCGAACCCTAAACCTCACCCTAACCCTAACCCGAACCCTAACCCGAACCCTAACCCTAACCCAACCATATCCCTAACCCTAACCCGACCCTAACACTAACTCCGAACCCTAACCCTAAACCTAACCCTAAACTTAACCCGAACCCTAATCCTAACCTGAACACGAACCCTAAACCTAACCCTAACACGAACCCGAACCCTAACCCTAACCCTAACCCGAACCCTAACCCTAACCCGAACCCTAACCCTAACACTAACCCTAACTCGAACCCGAACCCTAACCCTAACCCGAACCCGAACCCTATCCCGAACCCGAACCCTAACCCAAACACTAACCCTAACCCTAACCCGAACCCTAACCCTAACCCGAACCAGAACCCTAGCCCTAACCCTAACCGGAACCCTAACCCTAACCCGAACCTAACCCTAACCCAAACCCTAACCCTAACCCGATCCCTAACCCGAACCCTAACCCTAACCCGAACCCTAACCCTAACACTAACCCGAAAGCTAACCCTAACCCTAACCATAACCTGAACCCGAACCCTAACCCTAAACCTAACCCTAACCCGAACCCTAAGCCTAACACTAATCCGAACCCGAACCCTAACCCGAAACCTAACCAGAACACTAACCCGAACCCTAACCCTAACCCGAACCTTAACCCGAACCCTAACCCTAACCCGAACCCTAACCCTAACCAGAACCCGAAACCTAACCCGAACCCTAACCCAAACCCTAAACCTAACCCTTAACCGTTACCCTTAACCCGAACCCTAACCCTAACCCGAACCCTAATCCGAACCCGAACCCTAACCCGAACGCAAACCCTAACCCTTAACCCGAACCCTAAAACTAACCCTAACACTAACCCTAACCCGAACCGTAACCCCTAACCCTAATCCTAACACTAACCCTAACCCGAACCCTAACCCCTAACCCTAACCCTAACACTAACCATAACCCGAACCCTAACCCTAACCCTAACCCCTAACCCTAACCCTAACCCTAACCCTAACCCTAACACTAACCCTAACCCGAACCCTAACCCCTAACCCTAACCCTAACACTAACCCGAACCCGAACCCTAACCCTACCCTTAACCCTAACCCTAACCCTAACCCGAAACCGATCCCTAACCCTAACCCGAACCCTAACCCTAACCCTACCCCGAACCCGAACCCTAACCTGAAACCTAACCCGAACCCTAACCCGAACCCTAACCCTAACCCGAAACCGAACATTAACCCGAACCCTAACCCGAAACCTAACCCAAAAACTAACCCGAAACCTAACCCTAACCCGAACCCTAACCCGAACCCTACCCTGAAGCCTAACCCTAACCCCTAATCCTAACCCGAACCCTAACCCTAACCTAACCCTAACCCTAACCCTAACCCGAACCCTGACCCAAACCCTAACCCGAACCCTAACCCTAACCCGTAACCCTCACCCGAACCCTAACCCTAACCCTAACCCTAACCCTAACCCTAACCCGAACCCTAACCCGAAACCTAACCCTAACCCTAACCTTATCCCTAACCCTAACCCGACCCTAACCCTAACCCCGAACCCTAACCCCGAACCCTAACCGTAAACCTAACCCTAAACTTAACCTGAACCCTAATCCTAACCCGAACAAGAACCCTAACCCTAACCCTAACCCGAACCCGAACCCTAACCCTAACCCGAACCCGAACCCGAACCCTAACCCGAACCCAAACCCTAACCCTAACACTAACCCTAAACCGAACACGAACCCTAAACCTAACCCTAACCCTAACACTAACCCTAACCCTAACACGAACCCTAAACCGAACCCGAAACTTAACCCTAACCCTAACCCTAACCCTAACCCGAACCCTAACCCTAACCCGAACCCTAACCCTACCCGAACCCGAACCCTAACCCGAACCCGAAACGGAACCCTAACCCTAACCCGAAACCTAACCCTAAACCAAACCCTAACCCTAACCCGAACCCTAACCCGAACCCTAACCCGAACCCTAACCCAAACCCGAACCCTATCCCTAACACTAACCCGAACCCTAACACTAACCCTAACCGTAACCCGAACCCGAACCCTAACCCTAACCCTAACCCTAACCCTTACCCGAACCCAAACGCTAACCTAACCCAAACCTGAACCCTAACACAAACCTGAACACTAATCCTAACCCTAACCCCTAAACTTAACCCTAAACCTAACCCAAACCCTAACCCTAAACCGAAACCTAACCCTAACCCTAAACCGAACCCATACCCTAACCCTAACCCGAACCCTAACCAGAACCCTAAACCTAACCCTAACCCTAACCCTAACCCGAACCCTAACCCGAACACTAACCCAAACCCTAACCTGAACCCTAACCCGAACCCTAACCCGAACGCTAACCCTAATCCTAACCCTAACCCTAACCCGAACCCTAATCCTAAACCTAACACAAACCTGAACCCTTACCCAAACCCAAACCCTAACCGAACCCTAAATCGAACCCGAAACCTAACCCTAGCCCTAAACCTAACCCCGAAACCTAACCCGAACCCGAACCCGAACCCGAACCCTAACCCTAACCCGAACCCTCACCCTAACCCTAAACCGAACCCTAACCCGAACCCGAACCCTAACCCAAACCCTAACCGGAACCCTAACCCTAATCCGAACCCTAACCCTTACCCGTACCTTAACACGAACACTAACCCTACCGCTAACCCCTAACCTTAACCCAAACCCTAACCCGAACCCTAACCCTTACCCGAACCTTAACCCGAACCCTAACCCTAACCCTAACCCCTAAACCTAACCCATACCCTAACCCTAACCCTAACCCTTACCCGAACCCTAACGCTAACCCTAACCCAAATCGAAACCTAACCCTAACCCTAACCCCTAACCCTAACCTTAAACCTAAACCGAACCCTAACCCGAACCCGAACCCTAACCCTATCCCGAACCCTAAAACTAACCCGAAACCAAACCCAAACACTAACCCTAACCATAACCCTAAACCTAACCCGAAACCTAACCCTAACCCGAACCCTAACACTAACCCGAACCCTAACCCAAACCCTAACCATAAACCGAACCCGAAACCTAACCCTAACCCGAACCCTAACCGTAACGCTAACCCGAACCCCTAACCCTCACCCGAAACCTAACCCTAACCCTAAACCTAAACCTAAACCGAACCCTAACCCGAACCCTAACCCGAACCCTAACCCTCACCTAACCCTAACCCGAACCCTAACCCGAAACCTAAACCTAACCCTAACCTTAACACTAACCCTAACCCGAACCCTAAACCTAACCCTAACCCTAACCCCGAACCCTAACCCTAGCCTTATCCCTAACCCGAACCCTACCCTAACCCTAACCCGAACCCCTAACCCTAACCCTAACCCTAACCCGAACCCTAACTCTAACCCTGAACCCTAACCCTTAACCCGAACCCTAACCCTAACCCGAACCCTAACCCGATCCCGAACCCTAACCCGAACGCGAACCCTAACCCTTAACCCGAACCCTAACCCTAACCCTAACCCTAACCCTAACCCGAACCCTAACCCCTAACCCTTACCCTAACCCTAACCCGAACCCTAACCCGAACCCTAACCCGAACCCTAAACCTAACCCTAACCCGAACCCTAACCCTAACCCTAACCCAAACCCGAACCCTAACCCAAACCCTATCCCTAACCGAACCCTAACCCTAACCCGAAACCTGACCCGAACACTAATCCGCACCCTAACCCTAACCCGAACTTTAACCTGAACCCTAACCCTAACCCGAAACCTAACCCTAACCCTTAACCGTAACCCTTAACCCGAACCCTAACCCTAACCCGAACCCGAACCCTAACCCGAACCCTAACCCGAACCCTAAAACTAACCCGAACCCTAACCCTAACACTAACCCTAACCGGAACCTGAACCCTAACCCTAACGCGAACCTTAACCCTAACACTAAGCCTAACCCGAACCCGAACACTAACCCTAACCCTAACACTAACCCTAATCCTAACCCGAACCCTAACCCGAACCCGAACCCTAACCCTAACCCTAACCCGAACCCTAACCCTAAACCTAACCCTAACCCTAATCCTAACCCTAACACCGAACCCTAACCCTAACCCGAACCCTAAACCTAAACCGAACCCGAACCCTAACCCGAACCCTTACCCGAACCCTAACCCGAAACCTAACCCGAACCCGAACCCGAATATTAACCCGAACCCTAACCCGAACCCTAACCCTAACCCTAACCCGAACCCTAACCCAAACACTAACCCGAACCCTAACCCTAACCCGAACCCTAACCCGAACCCTACCCTGAAGCCTAACCCTAACCCCTAACCCTAACCCGAACCCTAACCCTAACCTAACCCTAACCCTAACTCTAACCCGAACCCGAACCCTAACCCGAACCCTAACCCGAACCCTAACCCTAAACCCTAACCCTCACCCGAACCCTAACCCTAACCCTAACCCTAACCCGAATCCGAACCCTAACCCGAACCCTAACGCGAACCCTAAACCTCACCCTAACCCTAACCCGAACCCTAACCCGAACCCTAACCCTAACCCAACCATATCCCTAACCCTAACCCGACCCTAACACTAACTCCGAACCCTAACCCTAAACCTAACCCTAAACTTAACCCGAACCCTAATCCTAACCCGAACACGAACCCTAAACCTAACCCTAACACGAACCCGAACCCTAACCCTAACCCTAACCCGAACCCTAACCCTAACCCGAACCCTAACCCTAACACTAACCCTAACTCGAACCCGAACCCTAACCCTAACCCGAACCCGAACCCTATCCCGAACCCGAACCCTAACCCAAACACTAACCCTAACCCTAACCCGAACCCTAACCCTAACCCGAACCAGAACCCTAGCCCTAACCCTAACCGGAACCCTAACCCTAACCCGAACCTAACCCTAACCCAAACCCTAACCCTAACCCGATCCCTAACCCGAACACTAACCCTAACCCGAACCCTAACCCTAACACTAACCCGAAAGCTAACCCTAACCCTAACCATAACCTGAACCCGAACCCTAACCCTAAACCTAACCCTAACCCGAACCCTAAGCCTAACACTAATCCGAACCCGAACCCTAACCCGAAACCTAACCAGAACACTAACCCGAACCCTAACCCTAACCCGAACCTTAACCCGAACCCTAACCCTAACCCGAACCCTAACCCTAACCAGAACCCGAAACCTAACCCGAACCCTAACCCAAACCCTAAACCTAACCCTTAACCGTTACCCTTAACCCGAACCCTAACCCTAACCCGAACCCTAATCCGAACCCGAACCCTAACCCGAACGCAAACCCTAACCCTTAACCCGAACCCTAAAACTAACCCTAACACTAACCCTAACCCGAACCGTAACCCCTAACCCTAATCCTAACACTAACCCTAACCCGAACCCTAACCCCTAACCCTAACCCTAACACTAACCATAACCCGAACCCTAACCCTAACCCTAACCCCTAACCCTAACCCTAACCCTAACCCTAACCCTAACACTAACCCTAACCCGAACCCTAACCCCTAACCCTAACCCTAACACTAACCCGAACCCGAACCCTAACCCTACCCTTAACCCTAACCCTAACCCTAACCCGAAACCGATCCCTAACCCTAACCCGAACCCTAAACCTAACCCTAACCCGAACCCGAACCCTAACCTGAAACCTAACCCGAACCCTAACCCGAACCCTAACCCTAACCCGAAACCGAACATTAACCCGAACCCTAACCCGAAACCTAACCCTAACCCGAACCCGAACATTAACCCGAACCCTAACCCGAAACCTAACCCGAAAACTAACCCGAAACCTAACCCTAACCCGAACCCTAACCCGAACCCTACCCTGAAGCCTAACCCTAACCCCTAATCCTAACCCGAACCCTAACCCTAACCTAACCCTAACCCTAACCCTAACCCGAACCCTAACCCAAACCCTAACCCGAACCCTAACCCTAACCCGTAACCCTCACCCGAACCCTAACCCTAACCCTAACCCTAACACTAACCCGAACCCTAACCCGAAACCTAACCCTAACCCTAACCTTATCCCTAACCCTAACCCGACCCTAACCCTAACCCCGAACCCTAACCCCGAACCCTAACCGTAAACCTAACCCTAAACTTAACCTGAACCCTAATCCTAACCCGAACAAGAACCCTAACCCTAACCCTAACCCGAACCCGAACCCTAACCCTAACCCGAACCCGAACCCGAACCCTAACCCGAACCCAAACCCTAACCCTAACACTAACCCTAAACCGAACACGAACCCTAAACCTAACCCTAACCCTAACACTAACCCTAACCCTAACACGAACCCTAAACCGAACCCGAAACTTAACCCTAACCCTAACCCTAACCCTAACCCGAACCCTAACCCTAACCCGAACCCTAACCCTAACCCGAACCCGAACCCTAACCCGAACCCGAAACGGAACCCTAACCCTAACCCGAAACCTAACACTAAACCAAACCCTAACCCTAACCCGAACCCTAACCCGAACCCTAACCCGAACCCTAACCCAAACCCGAACCCTATCCCTAACACTAACCCGACCCTAACACTAACCCTAACCGTAACCCGAACCCGAACCCTAACCCTAACCCTAAACCTAACCCTTACCCGAACCCAAACGCTAACCTAACCCAAACCTGAACCCTAACACAAACCTGAACACTAATCCTAACCCTAACCCCTAAACTTAACCCTAAACCTAACCCAAACCCTAACCCTAACCCGAAACCTAACCCTAACCCTAAACCGAACCCATACCCTAACCCTAACCCGAACCCTAACCAGAACCCTAAACCTAACCCTAACCCTAACCCTAACCCGAACCCTAACCCGAACACTAACCCAAACCCTAACCTGAACCCTAACCCGAACCCTAACCCGAACGCTAACCCTAATCCTAACCCTAACCCTAACCCGAACCCTAATCCTAAACCTAACACAAACCTGAACCCTTACCCAAACCCAAACCCTAACCGAACCCTAAATCGAACCCGAACCCTAACCCTAGCCCTAACCCTAACCCCGAACCCTAACCCGAACCCGAACCCGAACCCGAACCCTAACCCTAACCCGAACCCTCACCCTAACCCTAAACCGAACCCTAACCCGAACCCGAACCCTAACCCAAACCCTAACCGGAACCCTAACCCTAATCCGAACCCTAACCCTTACCCGAACCTTAACACGAACACTAACCCTACCGCTAACCCCTAACCTTAACCCAAACCCTAACCCGAACCCTAACCCTTACCCGAACCTTAACCCGAACCCTAACCCTAACCCTAACCCCTAAACCTAACCCATACCCTAACCCTAACCCTAACCCTTACCCGAACCCTAACGCTAACCCTAACCCAAATCGAAACCTAACCCTAACCCTAACCCCTAACCCTAACCTTAAACCTAAACCGAACCCTAACCCGAACCCGAACCCTAACCCTATCCCGAACCCTAAAACTAACCCGAAACCAAACCCTAACACTAACCCTAACCATAACCCTAAACCTAACCCGAAACCTAACCCTAACCCGAACCCTAACACTAACCCGAACCCTAACCCAAACCCTAACCATAAACCGAACCCGAAACCTAACCCTAACCCGAACCCTAACCGTAACGCTAACCCGAACCCCTAACCCTCACCCGAAACCTAACCCTAACCCTAAACCTAAACCTAAACCTAACCCTAACCTTAACACTAACCCTAACCCTCACCCTAACCCTAACCCGAACCCTAACCCGAAACCTAAACCTAACCCTAACCTTAACACTAACCCTAACCCGAACCCTAAACCTAACCCTAACCCTAACCCCGAACCCTAACCCTAGCCTTATCCCTAACCCGAACCCTAACCCTAACCCTAACCCGAACCCCTAACCCTAACCCTAACCCTAACCCGAACCCTAACTCTAACCCTGAACCCTAACCCTTAACCCGAACCCTAACCCTAACCCGAACCCTAACCCGATCCCGAACCCTAACCCGAACGCGAACCCTAACCCTTAACCCGAACCCTAACCCTAACCCTAACCCTAACCCTAACCCGAACCCTAACCCCTAACCCTTACCCTAACCCTAACCCGAACCCTAACCCGAACCCTAACCCGAACCCTAAACCTAACCCTAACCCGAACCCTAACCCTAACCCTAACCCAAACCCGAACCCTAACCCAAACCCTATCCCTAACCGAACCCTAACCCTAACCCGAAACCCGACCCGAACAGTAATCCGCACCCTAACCCTAACCCGAACATTAACCTGAACCCTAACCCTAACCCGAACCCTAACCCTAACCCTTAACCGTAACCCTTAACCCGAACCCTAACCCTAACCCGAACCCTAACCCTAACCCGAACCCTAACCCGAACCCTAACCCTAACCCGAAGCCGAACCCTAACCCTAACCCTAACGCGAACCCTAAAACTAACCCGAACCCTAACCCTAACAC
Source organism: Urocyon cinereoargenteus (assembly GCA_032313775.1). NCBI lineage: Eukaryota > Metazoa > Chordata > Mammalia > Carnivora > Canidae > Urocyon > Urocyon cinereoargenteus. The sequence goes on along the minus strand of JAVLSZ010000001.1, from coordinate 1,032,882 downwards.
TAACCCTAACCGGAACCTGAACCCTAACCCTAACGCGAACCTTAACCCTAACACTAAGCCTAACCCGAACCCGAACACTAACCCTAACCCTAACACTAACCCTAATCCTAACCCGAACCCTAACCCGAACCCGAACCCTAACCCTAACCCTAACCCGAACCCTAACCCTAAACCTAACCCTAACCCTAACCCTAACCCTAACACCGAACCCTAACCCTAACCCGAACCCTAAACCTAACCCGAACCCGAACCCTAACCCGAACCCTTACCCGAACCCTAACCCGAACCCTAACCCGAACCCGAACCCGAATATTAACCCGAACCCTAACCCGAACCCTAACCCTAACCCTAATACAAACCCTAACCCTAACCCAAACCCTAACCCAAAAACTAACCCGAACCCTAACCCTAACCCGAACCCTAACCCGAACCCTACCCTGAAGCCTAACCCTAACCCCTAACCCTAACCCGAACCCTAACCCTAACCTAACCCTAACCCTAACCCTAACCCGAACCCGAAAACTAACCCGAACCCTAACCCGAACCCTAACCCTAAACCCTAACCCTCACCCGAACCCTAACCCTAACCCTAACCCTAACCCGAATCCGAACCCTAACCCGAACCCTAACGCGAACCCTAAACCTCACCCTAACCCTAACCCGAACCCTAACCCGAACCCTAACCCTAACCCAACCATATCCCTAACCCTAACCCGACCCTAACCCTAACCCCGAACCCTAACCCTAAACCTAACCCTAAACTTAACCCGAACCCTAATCCTAACCCGAACACGAACCCTAACCCTAACCCTAACCCGAACCCGAACCCTAACCCTAACCCGAACCCGAACCCTAACAAGAACCCAAACCCTAACCCTAACACTAACCCTAAACCGAACCCGAACCCTAAACCTAACCCTAACCCTAACACTAACCCTAAACCTAACACGAACCCTAAACCGAACCCGAACCCTAACCCTAACCCTAACCCTAACCCTAAACCGAACCCTAAACCTAACCCGAACCCTAACCCTAACCCGAACCCTAACCCTAACCCGAACCCGAACCCTAACCCGAACCCGAACCGGAACCCTAACCCTAACCCGAAACCTAACCCTAACCCAAATCCTAACCCTAACCCGAAACCTAACCCGAACCCTAAACCGACCCCTAACCCAAACCCAAACCCTAACCCTAAAACTAACCCGAACCCTAACCCTAACCCTAACCGTAACCCGAACCCGAACCCTAACCCTAACCCTAACCCTAACCCTAACCCTAACCCGAAATCTAACCCTAACCCTAACCACAAACCCTAACCCTAACCCTAACCCGAACCCTAAACCTAATCCGAAACCTAACACTAACCCTAACCCTAACCCTAACCCTTACCCGAACCCAAACGCTAACCTAACCCAAACCTGAACCCTAACACAAACCTGAACACTAACCCTAACCCTAACCCCTAAACTTAACCCTAAACCTAACCCGAAACCTAACCCTAACCCGAAACCTAACCCTAACCCTAAACCGAACCCATACCCTAACCCTAAACCTAATCCGAACCCTAACCCTACCCCTAACCCCTAACCCTAACCCAAACCCTAACCCGAACCCTAAACCTTACCCGAACCGTAACCCGATCCCTAACCCTAACACTAACCCCTAACCCTAACCCAAACGCTAACCCTAACCCTAACCCTTACCCGAACCCTAACGCTAACCCTAACCCAAATCGAACCCTAACCCTAACCCTAATCCCTAACCCTAACCTTAAACCTAAAACGAACCCTAACCCGAACCCGAACCCTAACCCGAACCCTAACCCGAACCCTAACCCTAAACCTAACCCTAACCCTAACCCTAACCCTAACACCGAACCCTAACCCTAACCCGAACCCTAAACCTAACCCGAACCCGAACCCTAACCCGAACCCTAACCCGAACCCTAACCCGAACCCTAACCCGAACCCGAACCCGAACATTAACCCGAAACCTAACCCGAACCCGAACCCTAACCCTAACCCTAATCCGAACCCTAACTCTAACCCGAACCCTAACCCGAAAACTAACCCGAATCCTAACCCTAACCCGAACCCTAACCCGAACCCTACCCTGAAGCCTACCCCTAACCCCTAACCCTAACCCGAATCCTACCCCTAACCTAACCCTAACCCTAACCCTAACCCGAACCCTAACCCGAACCCTAACCCTAACCCGAACCCGAACCCTAACCCGAACCCGAACCGGAACCCTAACCCTAACCCGAAACCTAACCCTAAACCAAACCCTAACCCTAACCCGAACCCTACCCGAACCATAACCCGAACCCTAAACCAAACCCGAACCCTAACCCTAACACTAACCCGAACCCTAACCCTAACCCTAACCGTAACCCGAACGCGAACCCTAACCCTAACCCTAACCCTAACCCTAACCCTAAACCGAAACCTAACCCTAACCCTAACCACAAACCCTAACCCTAACCCTAACCGGAACCCTAAACCTAACCCGAAACCTAACCCTAACCCTAACCCTAACCCTAACCCTAACCCTTACCCGAACCCAAACGCTAACCTAACCCAAACCTGAACCCTAACACAAACCTGAACACTAACCCTAACCCTAACCCCTAACCTTAACCCTAAACCTAACCCTTACCCTAACCGTAACCTGAACCCTAACCCTAACCCTAAACCGAACCCATACCCTAACACGAACCCTAACCCGAACCCTAACCAGAACCCTAAACCTAACCCTAACCCTAACCCTAACCCGAACCCTAACCCGAACACTAACCCAAACCCTAACCCGAACCCTAACCCGAACCCTAACCCGAACGCTAACCCTAATCCTAACCCTAACCCTAACCTGAACCCTAATCCTAAACCTAACCCAAACCTGAACCCTTACCCAAACCCAAACCCTAACCGAACCCTAACCCTAACCCGAACCCTAACCCTAGCCCTAACCCTAACCACGAACCCTAACCCGAACCCGAACCCGAACCCGAACCCGAACCCTAACCCTAACCCGAACCCTCACCCTAACCCTAATCCGAACCCTAACCCGAACCCGAACCCTAACCCAAACCCTAACCGGAATGCTAACCCTAATCCGAACCCTAAAACTTACCCGAACCTTAACCCGAACCCTAACCCTACCCCTAACCCCTAACCCTAAAACAAACCCTAACCCGAACCCTAACCCTTACCCGAACCTTAACCCGAACCCTAACCCTAACCCTAAACCCTAACCCTAACCAAACCCTAACCCTAACAATAACCCTTACCCGAACCCTAACGCTAACCCTAACCCAAATCGAACCCTAACCCTAACCCTAACCCCTAACCCTAAGCTTAAACCTAAACCGAACCCTAACCCGAACCCGAACCCTAACCCTATCCCAAACCCTAAACCTAACCCGAAACCAAACCCTAACACTAACACTAACCATAACCCTAAACCTAAACCGAACCCTAACCCTAACCCGAACCCTAACCCTAACCCGAACCCTAACCCAAAACCTAACCCTAAACCGAACCCGAACCCTAACCCTAACCCGAACCCTAACCGTAACCCTAACCCTAACCCCTAACCCTCACCCGAAACCTAACCCTAACCCTAAAACTAACCTTAACCCGAACCCTAACCCGAACCCTAACCCGAACCCTAACCCTCACCCTAACCCTAACCCGAAACCTAACCCGAAACCTAAACCTAACCCTAACCTTAACACTAACCCTAACCCGAACCCTAACCCTAACCCTAACCCTAACCCCGAACCCTAACCCTAGCACTATCCCTAACCCGAACCCTAAACCTAACCCTAACCCGAATCCCTAACCCTAACCTTAACCCTAACCCGAACCCTAACCCTAACCCTGAACCCTAACCCTTAACCCGAACCCTAACCCTAACCCGAACACTAACCCGATCTCGAACCCTAACCCGAACGCGAACCCTAACCCTTAACCTGAACCCTAACCCTAACCCTAACCCGAACCCGAACCCTAACCCGAACCCAAAAGCTAACCCTAACCTTAACACTAACCCTAACCCGAACCCTAACCCTAACCCTAACCCTAACCCCGAACCCTAACCCTAGCCCTATCCCTAACCCGAACCCTAACCCTAACCCTAACCCGAACCCTAACCCGAACACTAACCCAAACCCTAACCCGAACCCTAACCCGAACCCTAACCCGAACGCTAACCCTAATCCTAACCCTAACCCTAACCTGAACCCTAATCCTAAACCTAACCCAAACCTGAACCCTTACCCAAACCCAAACCCTAACCGAACCCTAACCCGAACCCGAACACTAACCCTAGCCCTAACCCTAACCACGAACCCTAACCCGAACCCGAACCCGAACCCGAACCCGAACCCGAACCCTAACCCTAACCCGAACTCTCACCCTAAACCTAATCCGAACCCTAACCCGAACCCGAACCCTAACCCAAACCCTAACCGGAACCCTAACCCTAATCCGAACCCTAACACTTACCCGAACCTTAACCCGAACCCTAACCCTACCCCTAACCCCTAACCCTAAACCAAACCCTAACCCGAACCCTAACCCTTACCCGAAAATTAACCCGAACCCTAACCCTAACCCTAACCCCTAACCCTAAACCAAACCCTAACCCTAACAATAACCCTTACCCGAACCCTAACGCTAACCCTAACCCAAATCGAACCCTAACCCTAACCCTAACCCCTAACCCTAACCTTAAACCTAAACCGAACCCTAACCCGAACCAGAACCCTAACCCTATCCCAAACCCTAAACCTAACCCGAAACCAAACCCTAACACTAACCCTAACCATAACCCTAAACCTAACCCGAACCCTAACCCTAACCCGAACCCTAACCCTAACCCGAATCCTAACCCAAACCCTAACCCTAAACCGAACCCGAACCCTAACCCTAACCCGAACCCTAACCGTAACCCTAACCCTAACCCCTAACCCTCACCCGAAACCTAACCCTAACCCTAAACCTAACCCTAACCCGAACCCTAACCCGAACCCTAACCCTCACCCTAACCCTAACCTGAACCCTAACCCGAAACCTAAACCTAACCCTAACCTTAACACTAACCCTAACCCGAACCCTAACCCTAACCCTAACCCTAACCCCGAACCCTAAACCTAGCCCTATCCCTAACCCGAACCCTAACCCTAACCCTAACCCGAACCCCTAACCCTAACCCTAACCGTAACCCGAACCGTAACCCTAACCCTGAACCCTAACGCTTAACCCGAACCCTAACCCTAACCCAAACCCTAACCCGATCCCGAACCCTAACCCGAACGCGAACCCTAACACTTAACCCGAACCCTAACCCTAACCCTAACCCTAACCCTAACCCGAACCCGAACCCTAACCCGTAACCCTTACCCTAACCCTAACCCGAACCCTAACCCGAACACTAACCCGAACCCTAAACCTAACCCTAACCCGAACCCTAACGCTAACCCGAACCCAAACCCGAACCCTAACCCAAACCCTATCCCTATCCGAACCCTAACCCTAACCAAAAACCTAACCCGAACACTAATCCGAACCCTAACCCTAACCCGAACTTTAACCCGAACCCTAACCCTAACCCGAACCCTAACCCTAACCGGAACCCGAACCCTAACCCGAAACCTAACCCGAAACCTAACCCTAACCCTTAACCGTTACCCTTAACCCGAACCCTAACACTAACCCGAACCCTAACCCGAACCCGAACCCTAACCCGAACGCAAACCCTAACCCTTAACCCGAACCCTAAACCTAACCCTAACACTAACCCTAACCCGAACCGTAACCCCTAACACTAACCCTAACACTAACCCTAACCCGAACCCTAACCCCTAACCCTAACCCTAACACTAACCCTAACCCGAACCCTAACCGTAACCCTAACCACTAACCCTAACCCTAACCCGAACCCGAACCCTAAACCTAACCCGAACCCTAACCCGAACCCTAACCCTAACCCGAACCGGAACCCTAACACTAACACTAACCCGAACCCTAACCCTAACCCGAACCCTAACCCTAACACTAACCCTAAACGGAACCTGAACCCTAACCCTAACGTGAACCTTAACCCTAACACTAACCTAACCCGAACCCGAACACTAACCCTAACCCTAACCCTAAACCTAACCCTAACCCGAACCCTAACCCGAACCCGAACCCTAACCCTAACCCTAACCCGAACCCTAACCTTAAACCTAACCCTAACCCTAACCCTAACCCTAACACCGAACCCTAACCCTAACCCGAACCCTAACCCGAACCCTAACCCGAACCCTAACCCTAACCCGAACCCGAACATTAACCCGAACCCTAACCCGAACCCTAACCCTAACCCTAATCCGAACCCTAACCCTAACTCGAACCCTAACCCTAACTCTAACCCGAACCCTAACCCTAACCCGAACCCTAACCCGAACACCCCCTGAAGCCTAACCCTAACCCCTAACCCTAACCCGAACCCTAACCCTAACCTAACCCTAACCCTAACCCGAACCCTAACCCGAACCCTAACCCGAAAACTAACCCTAAACCCTAACACTCACCCGAATCCTAACCCTAACCCTAACACTAACCCTAACCCGAACCCTAACCCGAACCCTAACGCGAACACTAAACCTCACCCTAAACCTAACCCGAACCCTAACCCGAACCCTAACCCTAACCCTAACCCTAACCCGACCCTAACCCTAACCCAGACCCCTAACCCCGAACCCTAACCCTAAACCTAACCCTAATCCTAACCCAAACACGAACCCTAACCCTACCCTAACCCGAACCCGAACCCTAACCCTAACCCGAACCCGAACCCTAACCCGAACCCAAACCCTAACCCTAACACTAACCCTAAACCGAACCCGAACCCTAAACCTAACCCTAACACTAACACTAACCCTAACCCTAACACGAACCCTAAACCGAACCCTAACCCGAAACCTAACACTAACCCGAACCCGAACCCGAACCGGAACCCTAACCCTAACCCGAAACCTAACCCTAACCCAAACCCTAACCCTAACCTGAACCCTAACCCGAACCCTAACCCGAACCCTAACCCAAACACGAACCCTAACCCTAACACTAACACTAACCCGAACCCTAACCCTAACCCTAACCGTAACCCGAACCCGAACCCTAACCCTAACCCTAACCCTAACCCTAACCCGAAACCTAACCCTAACCCTAACCACAAACCCTAACCCTAACCCTAACCCGAACCCTAAACCTAACCCGAACCCTAACCCTAACCCTAACCCTAACTCTTACCCGAACCCAAACGCTAACCTAACCCAAACCTGAAACCTAATACAAACGTGAACACTAACCCTAACCCTAACCCCTAACCTTAACCCTAAACCTAACCCGAACCCTAACCCTAACCCGAACCCTAACCCTAACCCTAAACCGAACCCATACCCTAACCCTAACCCTAAACCGAACCCTAACCAGAACCCTAAACCTAACCCTAACCCTAACCCTAACCCGAACCCTAACCCGAACACTAACCCAAACCCTAACCCGAAACCTAACCCGAACCCTAACCCGAACGCTAACCCTAATCCTAACCCTAACCCGAACCCGAACCCTAATCCTAAACCCAACCCAAACCTGAACCCTTACCCAAACCCAAAGCCTAACCGAACCCTAACCCGAACCCGAACCCTAACCCTAGCCCTAACCCTAACCCCGAACCCTAACCCGAACCCGAACCCAAACCCGAACCCGAACCCTAACCCTAACCCCTAACCCTCACCGAACCCTAATCCTAACCCTAACCCTAACCCTAACCTGAACCCTAACCCGGACCCTAACCCGAACCCTAAACCTAACCCGACCCCTAACCCTAACACTAACCCGAACCCTAACCCTAACCCTAACCATAACCTGAACCCGAACCCTAACCCTAACCCTACCCCTAACCCTAACGCTAAAACCTAACCCTAACCACAAACCCTAACCCTAACACTAACCCGAACCCTATACCTAACCCGAACACTAACCCTAACCCTAACCCTAACCCTAACCCTTACCCGTACCCTAACGCTAACCCTAACCCAAACCCGAACCCTAAACCTAACCCAAACCCCTAACCCTAACCCTAAACCTAACCCGAACCCTAACCCGAACCCGAACCCAAACCCTAACCCGAACCCTAAACCTAACCCGAAACCAAACCCGAACACTAACCCTAACCCTAACCCTAAACCTAACCCGAATCCTAACCCTATCCCGAACCCTAACCCTAACCCGAACCCTAACCCAAACCCTAACCCTAACCCGAACCCGAACCCTAACCCTAACCCGAACCCTAACAGTACCCCTAACCCTTACACCTAACCCTCACCCGAACCCTAACCCTAACCCTAAGCCTAACCCTAACCAGAACCCTAACCCGAACCCTAACCCTCACCCTAACCCTAACCCGAACCCTAACCCGAACCCTAAACCTAACCCTAACCTTAACAATTACCCTAACCCGAACCCTAACCCTAACCCTAACCCTAAAACCGAACCCTAACCCTAGCCCTATCCCTAACCCGAACCCTAACCCTAACCCTAACCCGAACCCCTAACCCTAACCCTAACCCTAACCTGAACCCTAACCCTAACCCTTAACCCTAACCTTTAACCCGAACCCTAACCCTAACCCGAACACTAACCCGATCCCGAACCCTAACCCGAACGCGAACCCTAACCCTTAACCTGAACCCTAACCCTAACCCTAACCATAACCCGAACCCTAACCCCTAACCCGTACCCTAACCCTAAACCGAACCCTACCCCGAACCCTAACCCGAACCCTAAACCTAAACCTAACCCGAACCCTAACCCTAACCCTAACCCTAACCCAAACCTGAACCCTAACCCAAACCCTATCCCTAACCGAACCCTAACCCTAACCAGAAACCTAACCCTAACCCTAACACTAACTCTAACCCCGAACCCTAACCCTAAACCGAACCCGAACACTAACCCGAACCTGAACCCTAACCCGAACCCTAACCCAAACCCTAACCCGAACCCGAACCCTAACCCGAACCCTACCCCTAACCCGAACCCTAAGCCTAACACTAATCCGAACCCTAACCCTAACCCGAACCTTAACCCGAACCCTAACCCTAACCCGAACCCTAACCCTAACCGGAACCCGAACCCTAACCCGAACCCTAACCCAAACCCTAACCCTAACTCAAAACCGAAACCCTAACCATAACCCGAACACTAACCGTACCCCTAACCCTAACCCCTAACCCTCACCCGAACCCTAACCCTAACACTAAGCCTAAACCTAACCCGAACCCTAACCCGAACCCTAACCCGAACCCTAACCCTCACCCTAACCCTAACCCGTACCCTAACCCGAAACCTAAACCTAACCCTAACCTTAACAATAACCCTAACCCGAACCCTAACCCTAACCCTAACCCTAAAACCGAACCCTAACCCTAGCCCTATCCCTAAACCGATCCCTAACCCTAAGCCTAACCCGAACCCCTAACCCGAACCCTAACCCTAACCCGAACCCTAACCCTAACCCTTAACCCTAACCCTTAACCCGAACACTAACCCTAACCCGAACACTAACCCGATCCCGAACCCTAACCCGAACGCGAACCCTAACCCTTAACCTGAACCCTAACCCTAACCCTAACCCTAACCCGAACACTAACCCCTAACCCGTACCCTAACCCTAACCCGAACCCTAACCCGAACCCTAACCCGAACCCTAAACCTAAACCTAACCCAAACCCTAACCCTAACCATAACCCAAACCCGAACCCTAACCCGAACCCTACCCCTAACCCGAACCCTAAGCCTAACACTAATCCGAACCCTAACCCTAACCCGAACCTTAACCCGAACCCTAACCCTAACCCGAACCCTAACCCTAACCAGAACACTAACCCTAACCCTAAAACTAACTCTAACCCCGAACCCTAACCCTAAACCGAACCCGAACCCTAACCCGAACCTGAACCCTAAACCGAACCCTAACCCAAACCCTAACCCGAACCCGAACCCGAACCCTAACCCGAACCCTAACCCTAACCCGAACCCTAAGCCTAACGCTAATCCGAACCCTAACCCTAACCCGAAACCTAACCCGAACACTAACCCGAACCCTAACCCTAACCCGAACCTTAACCCGAACCCTAACCCTAACCCGAACCCTAACCCTAACCGGAACCCGAACCCTAACCCGAACCCTAACCCAAACCCTAACCCTAACCCTTAACCGTTACCCTTAACCCGAACCCTAACCCTAACCCGAACCCTAACCCGAACCAGAACCCTAACCCGAACGCAAACCCTAACCCTTAACCCGAACCCTAAAACTAACCCTAACACTAACCCTAACCCGAACCGTAACCCCTAACCCTAACCCTAACACTAACCCTAACCCGAACCCTAACCCCTAACCCTCACCCGAACCCTAACCCTAACACTAAGCCTAAACCTAACCCGAACCCTAACCCGAACCCTAACCCGAACCCTAACCCTCACCCTAACCCTAACCCGTACCCTAACCCGAAACCTAAACCTAACCCTAACCTTAACAATAACCCTAACCCGAACCCTAACACTAACCCTAACCCTAAAACCGAACCCTAACCCTAGCCCTATCCCTAAACCGATCCCTAACCCTAACCCTAACCCGAACCCCTAACCCGAACCCTAACCCTAACCCGAACCCTAACCCTAACCCTTAACCCTAACCCTTAACCCGAACACTAACCCTAACCCGAACACTAACCCGATCCCGAACCCTAACCCGAACGCGAACCCTAACCCTTAACCTGAACCCTAACCCTAACCCTAACCCTAACCCTAACCCGAACACTAACCCCTAACCCGTACCCTAACCCTAACCCGAACCCTAACCCGAACCCTAACCCGAACCCTAAACCTAAACCTAACCCAAACCCTAACCCTAACCATAACCCAAACCCGAACCCTAACCCGAACCCTACCCCTAACCCGAACCCTAAGCCTAACACTAATCCGAACCCTAACCCTAACCCGAACCTTAACCCGAACCCTAACCCTAACCCGAACCCTAACCCTAACCAGAACACTAACCCTAACCCTAAAACTAACTCTAACCCCGAACCCTAACCCTAAACCGAACCCGAACCCTAACCCGAACCTGAACCCTAAACCGAACCCTAACCCAAACCCTAACCCGAACCCGAACCCGAACCCTAACCCGAACCCTAACCCTAACCCGAACCCTAAGCCTAACGCTAATCCGAACCCTAACCCTAACCCGAAACCTAACCCGAACACTAACCCGAACCCTAACCCTAACCCGAACCTTAACCCGAACCCTAACCCTAACCCGAACCCTAACCCTAACCGGAACCCGAACCCTAACCCGAACCCTAACCCAAACCCTAACCCTAACCCTTAACCGTTACCCTTAACCCGAACCCTAACCCTAACCCGAACCCTAACCCGAACCAGAACCCTAACCCGAACGCAAACCCTAACCCTTAACCCGAACCCTAAAACTAACCCTAACACTAACCCTAACCCGAACCGTAACCCCTAACCCTAACCCTAACACTAACCCTAACCCGAACCCTAACCCCTAACCCTAACCCTAACACTAACCATAACCCGAACCCTAACCCTAACCCTAACCCCTAACCCTAACCCTAACCCTAACCCGAACACTAACCCTAACCCGAACCCTAAACCGAACCCTAACCCTAACCCGAAACCGAACCCTAACCCTAACCCGAACCCTAACCCTAACCCTAACCCGAACCCTAACCCGAACCCTAACCCGAACCCTAACCCGAACCCTAACCCTAACCCGAACCCGAACATTAACCCGAACCCTAACCCGAAACCTAACCCTAACCCGAACCCGAACATTAACCCGAACCCTAACCCGAACCCTAACCCGAAAACTAACCCGAGCCCTAACCCTAACCCGAACCCTAACCCGAACCCTACCCTGAAGCCTAACCCTAACCCCTAATCCTAACCCGAACCCTAACCCTAACCTAACCCTAACCCTAACCCTAACCCGAACCCTAACCCGAACCCTAACACGAACCCTAACCCTAACCCGTAACCCTCACCCGAATCTAACCCTAACCCTAACCCTAACCCTAACCCGAACCCTAACCCGAACCCTAACCCTAACCCTTAACCCTAAGCTTAAACCTAACCCGAACCCTAACCCTAACCCTAAACCGAACCCCTAACCCTAACCCTAACCCTAACCCGAACCCTAACTCTAACCCTGAACCCTAACCCTTAACCCGAAACCTAACCCTAACCCGAACCCTAACCCGATCCCGAACCCTAACCCGAACGCGAACCCTAACCCTTAACCCGAACCCTAACCCTAACCCTAACCCTAACCCTAACCCGAACCCTAACCCCTAACCCTTACCCTAACCCTAACCCGAACCCTAACCCGAACCCTAACCCGAACCCTAAACCTAACCCTAACCCGAACCCTAACCCTAACCCTAACCCAAACCCGAACCCTAACCCAAACCCTATCCCTAACCGAACCCTAACCCTAACCCGAAACCTGACCCGAACACTAATCCGCAACCTAACCCTAACCCTAACCTTATCCCTAACCCTAACCCGACCCTAACCCTAACCCCGAACCCTAACCCCGAACCCTAACCGTAAACCTAACCCTAAACTTAACCTGAACCCTAATCCTAAACCGAACAAGAAACCTAACCCTAACCCTAACCCGAACCCGAACCCTAACCCTAACCCGAACCCGAACCCGAACCCTAACCCGAACCCAAACCCTAACCCTAACACTAACCCTAAACCGAACACGAACCCTAAACCTAACCCTAACCCTAACACTAACCCTAACCCTAACACGAACCCTAAACCGAACCCGAAACCTAACCCTAACCCTAAACCTAACCCTAACCCAAACCCTAACCCTAACCCGAACCCTAACCCTAACCCGAACCCGAACCCTAAACCGAACCCGAAACGGAACCCTAACCCTAACCCGAAACCTAACCCTAACCCAAACCCTAACCCTAACCCGAACCCTAACCCGAACCCTAACCCGAACCCTAACCCAAACCCGAACCCTAACCCTAACACTAACCCGAACACTAACACTAACCCTAACCGTAACCCGAACCCGAACCCTAACCCTAAACCTAAACCTAACCCTAACTCTAACCCGAAACCTAACCCTAACCCTAACCACAAACCCTAACCCTAACCCTAACCCGAACCCTAAACCTAACCCGAACCCTAACCCTAACCCTAACCCTAACCCTTACCCGAACCCAAACGCTAACCTAACCCAAACCTGAACCCTAACACAAACCTGAACACTAACCCTAACCCTAACCCCTAACCTTAACCCTAAACCTAACCCGAACCCTAACCCTAACCCGAAACCTAACCCTAACCCTAAACCGAACCCATACCCTAACCCTAACCCGAACCCTAACCAGAACCCTAAACCTAACCCTAACCCTAAACCTAACCCGAACCCTAACCCGAACCCTAACCCAAACCCTAACCTGAACCCTAACCCGAACCCTAACCCGAACCCTAACCCTAATCCTAACCCTAACCCTAACCCGAACCCTAATCCTAAACCTAACACAAACCTGAACCCTTACCCAAACCCAAACCCTAACCGAACCCTAACCCGAACCCGAACCCTAACCCTAGCCCTAACCCTAACCCCGAACCCTAACCCGAACTCGAACCCGGACCGGAACCCGAACCCTAACCCTAACCCGAACCCTCACCCTAACCCTAATCCGAACCCTAACCCGAACCCGAACCCTAACCCAAACCCTAACCGGAACCCTAACCCTAATCCGAACCCTAACCCTTACCCGAACCTTAACCCGAACCCTAACCCTACCCCTAACCCCTAACCCTAACCCAAACCCTAACCCGAACCCTAACCCTTACCCGAACCTTAACCCGAACCCTAACCCTAACCCTAACCCCTAACCCTAACCCATACCCTAACCCTAACCCTTACCCGAACTCTAACGCTAACCCTAACCCAAATCGAACCCTAACCCTAACCCTAACCCCTAACCCTAACCTTAAACCTAAACCGAACCCTAACCCGAACCCGAACCCTAACCCTATCCCGAACCCTAAACCTAACCCGAAACCAAACCCTAACACTAACCCTAACCATAACCCTAAACCTAACCCGAACCCTAACCCTAACCCGAACCCTAACACTAACCCGAACCCTAACCCAAACCCTAACCCTAAACCGAACCCGAACCCTAACCCTAACCCGAACCCTAACCGTAACCCTAACCCTAACCCCTAACCCTCACCGGAAACCTAACCCTAACCCTAAACCTAACCCTAACCCGAACCCTAACCCGAACCCTAACCCGAACCCTAAGCCTCACCCTAACCCTAACCCGAACCCTAACCCGAACCCTAAACCTAACCCTAACCTTAACACTAACCCTAACCCGAACCCTAACCCTAACCCTAACCCTAACCCCGAACCCTATCCCTAGCCCTATCCCTAACCCGAACCCTAACCCTAACCCTAACCCGAACCCCTAACCCTAACCCTAACCCTAACCCGAACCCTAACCCTAACCCTGAACCCTAAACCTTAACCCGAACCCTAACCCTAACCATAACACTAACCCGATCCCGAACCCTAACCCGTACGCGAACCCTAACCCTTAACCCGAACCCTAACCCTAACCCTAACCCTAACCCTAACCCGAACCCTAACCCCTAACCCTTACCCTAACCCTAAACCGAACCCTAACCCGAACCCTAACCCGAACCCTAAACCTAACCCTAACCCGAACCCTAACCCTAACCCTAACCCAAGCCCGAACCCTAACCCAAACACTATCCCTAACCGAACCCTAACCCTAACCGGAAATCTGACCCGAACACTAATCCGAACCCTAAGCCTAACCCGAACTTTAACCTGAACCCTAACCCTAACCCGAACCCTAACCCTAACCCATAACTGTTACCCTTAACCCGAACCCTAACCCTAACCCGAACCCTAACCCTAACCCGAACCCTAACCCGAACCCTAACCCTAACCCGAACCCGAACCCTAACCCTAACCCTAACCCGAACCCTAAAACTAACCCGAACCCTAACACTAACACTAACCCTAACCGGAACCTGAACCCTAACCCTAACGCGAACCTTAACCCTAACACTAACCCTAACCCGAACCCGAACACTAACCCTAACCCTAACACTAACCCTAATCCTAACCCGAACCCTAACCCGAACCCGAACCCTAACCCTAACCCTAACCCGAACCCTAACCCTAAACCTAACCCTAACCCTAACCCTAACCCTAACACCGAACCCTAACCCTAACCCGAACCCTAAACCTAACCCGAACCCGAACCCTAACCCGAACCCTTACCCGAACCCTAACCCGAACCCTAACCCGAATCCGAACCCGAACATTAACCCGAACCCTAACCCGAACCCTAACCCTAACCCTAATCCGAACCCTAACCCTAACCCGAACCCT
This sequence comes from Urocyon cinereoargenteus, assembly GCA_032313775.1. Taxonomy (NCBI): domain Eukaryota; kingdom Metazoa; phylum Chordata; class Mammalia; order Carnivora; family Canidae; genus Urocyon; species Urocyon cinereoargenteus. The sequence continues at coordinate 1,017,330 of JAVLSZ010000001.1, read as the reverse complement.
AACGCAAAAACTAACCCGAACCCTAACCCTAACCCGAACCCTAACCCGAACCCTACCCTGAAGCCTAACCCTAACCCCTAGCCCTAACCCGAACCCTAACCCTAACCTAACCCAAAACCTAACCCTAACCCGAACCCTAACCCGAACCCTAACCCGAACCCTAACCCTAACCCCTAACACTCACCCGAACCCTAACCCTAACCCTAACCCTAACCCGAATCCGAACCCTAACCCGAACCCTAACGCGAACCCTAAACCTCACCCTAACCCTAACCCGAACCCTAACCCGAACCCTAACCCTAACCCAACCATATCCCTAACCCTAACCCGACCCTAACCCTAACCCAGAAACCTAACACTAAACCTAACCCTAAACTTAACCCGAACCCTAATCCTAACCCGAACCCGAACCCTAACCCTAACCCGAACCCGAACCCTAACAAGAACCCAAACCCTAACCCTAACACTAACCCTAAACCGAACCCGAACCCTAAACCTAACCCTAACCCTAACACTAACCCTAAACCTAACACGAACCCTAAACCGAACCCGAACCCTAACCCTAACCCTAACCGTAACCCTAAACCGAACCCTAACCCTAACCCGAACCCTAACACTAACCCGAACCCTAACCCTAACCCGAACCCGAAACCTAACCCGAACCCGAACCGGAACCCTAACCCTAACCCGAAACCTAACCCTAACCCAAACCCTAACCCTAACCCGAAACCTAACCCGAACCCTAACCCGACCCCTAACCCAAACCCGAACCCTAACCCTAACACTAACCCGAACCCTAACCCTAACCCTAACCGTAACCCGAACCTGAACCCTAACCCTAACCCTAACCCTAACCCTAACCCTAACCCGAAACCTAACCCTAACCCTAACCACAAACCCTAACCCTAACCCTAACCCGAACCCTAAACCTAATCCGAAACCTAACACTAACCCTAACCCTAACCCTAACCCTTACCCGAACCCAATGCTAACCTAACCCAAACCTGAACCCTAACACAAACCTGAACACTAACCCTAACCCTAACCCCTAAACTTAACCATAAACCTAACCCGAACCCTAACCCTAACCCGAAACCTAACCCTAACCCTAAACCGAACCCATACCCTAACCCTAAACCTAACCCGATCCCTAACCCTACCCTTAACCCCTAACCCTAACCCAAACCCTAACCCGAACCCTAACCCTTACCCGAACCTTAACCCGAACCCTAACCCTAACACTAACCCCTAACCCTAACCCAAACACTAACCCTAACCCTAACCCTTACCCGAACCTTAACGCTAACCCTAACCCAAATCGAACCCTAAACCTAACCCTAACCCCTAACCCTAACCTTAAACCTAAACCGAACCCTAACCCGAACCCGAACCCTAACCCGAACCCTAACCCGAACCCTAACCCTAAACCTAACCCTAACCCTAACCCTAACAACGAACCCTAACCCTAACCCGAACCCTAAACCTTACCCGAACCCGAACCCTAACCCGAACCCTAACCCGAACCCTAACCCGAACCCTAACCCGAACCCGAACCCGAACATTAACCCGAAACCTAACCCAAACCCTAACCCTAACCCTAATCCGAACCCTAACTCTAACCGTAACCTGAACCCTAACCCTAACCCTAAACCGAACCCATACCCTAACCCTAACCCTAACCCGAACCCTAACCAGAACCCTAAACCTAACCCTAACCCTAACCCTAACCTGAACCCTAACCCGAACACTAACCCAAACCCTAACCCGAACCCAAACCCGAACCCTAACCCAAACGCTAACCCTAATCCTAACCCTAACCCTAACCCGAACCCTAATCCTAAACCTAACCCAAACCTGAACCCTTACCCAAACCCAAACCATAACCGAACCCTAACCCGAACCCGAACCCTAACCCTAGCCCTAACCCTAACCACGAACCCTAACCCGAACCCGAACCCGAACCCTAACCCTAACCCGAACCCTCACCCTAACCCTAATCCGAACCCTAACCCGAACCCGAACCCTAACCCAAACCCTAACCGGAACCCTAACCCTAATCCGAACCCTAACACTTACCCGAACCTTAACCCGAACCCTAACCCTACCCCTAAACCCTAACCCTAAACCAAACCCTAACCCTAACAATAACCCTTACCCGAACCCTAACGCTAACCCTAACCCAAATCGAACCCTAACCCTAACCCTAACCCCTAACCCTAACCTTAAACCTAAACCGAACCCTAACCCGAACGCGAACCCTAACCCTATCCCAAACCCTAAACCTAACCCGAAACCAAACCCTAACACTAACCCTAACCATAACCCTAAACCTAACCCGAACCCTAACCCTAACCCGAACCCTAAACCTAACCCGAACCCTAACCCAAACCCTAACCCTAAACCGAACCCGAACCCTAACCCTAACCCGAACCCTAACCGTAACCCTAACCCTAACCCCTAACACTCACCCGAAACCTAACCCTAACCCTAAACCTAACCCTAACCCGAACCCTAACCCGAACCCTAACCCGAACCCTAACCCGAACCCTAACCCTAACCCGAACCCTAACCCGAAACCTAAACCTAACCCTAACCTTAACACTAACCCTAACCCGAACCCTAACCCTAACCCTAACCCTAACCCCGAACCCTAACCCTAGCCCTATCCCTAACCCGAACCCTAACCCTAACCCTAACCCGAACCCCTAATCCTAACCCTAACCCTAACCCGAACCCTAACCCTAACCCTGAAACCTAACCCTTAACCCGAACCCTAACCCTAACCCGAACACTAACCCGATCCCGAACCCTAACCCGAACGCGAACCCTAACCCTTAACCTGAACCCTAACCCTGACCCTAACCCGAACCCGAACCCTAACCAGAACCCAAAAGCTAACCCTAATCTTAACACTAACCCTAACCCGAACCCTAACCCTAACCCTAACCCTAACCCCGAACCCTAACCCTAGCCCTATCCCTAACCTGAACCGTAACCCTAACCCTAACCCGAACCCCTAACCCTAACCCTAACCGTACCCGAACCCTAACCCTAACCCTGAACCCTAACGCTTAACCCGAACCCTAACCCTAACCCGAACCCTAACCCGATCCCGAACCCTAACCCGAACGCGAACCCTAACACTTAACCCGAACCCTAACCCTAACCCTAACCCTAACCCGAACCCGAAACCTAACCCCTAACCCTTACCCTAACCCTCACCCGAACCCTAACTCGAACACTAACCCGAACCCTAAACCTAACCCTAACCCGAACCCTAACCCTAACCCTAACCCAAACCCGAAACCTAACCCAAACCCTATCCCTAACCGAACCCTAACCCTAACCCGAAACCTAACCCGAACACTAATCCGAACCCTAACCCTTACCCGAACTTTAACCCGAACCCTAACCCTAACCCGAACCCTAACCCTAACCGGAACCCGAACCCCAACCCGAACCCTAACACGAACCCTAACCCTAACCCTTAACCGTTACCCTTAACCCGAACCCTAAGCCTAACCCGAACCCTAACCCGAACCCGAACCCTAACCCGAACGCAAACCCTAACACTTAACCCGAACCCTAAACCTAACCCTAACACTAACCCTAACCCGAACCGTAACCCCTAACCCTAACCCTAACACTAACCATAACCCGAACCCTAACCCCTAACCCTAACCCTAACACTAACCCTAACCCGAACCCTAACCGTAACCCTAACCCCTAACCCTAACCCTAACCCGAACCCGAACCCTAACCCTAACCCGAACCCTAACCCGAACCCTAACCCTAACCCGAACCCGAACCCTAACCCTAACTCTAACCCGAACCCTAACCCTAACCCGAACCCTAACACTAACACTAACCCTAACCGGAACCTGAACCCTAACCCTAACGTGAACCTTAACCCTAACACTAACCCTAACCCGAACCCGAACACTAACCCTAACCCTAACCCTAACCCTAACCCTAACCCGAACCCTATCCCGAACCCGAACCCTAACCCTAACACTAACCCGAACCCTAACACGAACCCTAACCCGAACCCTAACCCGAACCCTAAACCTAACCCTAACCTTAACAATTACCCTAACCCGAACCCTAACCCTAACCCTAACCCTAAAACCGAACCCTAACCCTAGCCCTATCCCTAACCCGAACCCTAACCCTAACCCTAACCCGAACCCCTAACCCTAACCCTAGCCCTAACCTGAACCCTAACCCTAACCCTTAACCCTAACCTTTAACACGAACCCTAACCCTAACCCGAACACTAACCCGATCCCGAACCCTAACCCGAACGCGAACCCTAACCCTTAACCTGAACCGTAACCCTAACCCTAACCCTAACCCTAACCCGAACCCTAACCCCTAACCCGTACCCTAACCCTAAACCGAACCCTACCCCGAACCCTAACCCAAACCCTAAACCTAAACCTAACCCGAACCCTAACCCTAACCCTAACCCTAACCCAAACCTGAACCCTAACCCAAACCCTATCCCTAACCGAACCCTAACCCTAACCAGAACCCTAACCCTAACCCTAACACTAACTCTAACCCCGAACCCTAACCCTAAACCGAACCCGAACACTAACCCGAACCTGAACCCTAACCCGAACCCTAACCCAAACCCTAACCCGAACCCAAACCCTAACCCGAACCCTACCCTTAACCCGAACCCTAAGCCTAACACTAATCCGAACCCTAACACTAACCCGAACCTTAACCCGAACCCTAACCCGAACCCGAACCCTAACCCTAACCGGAACCCGAACCCTAACCCGAACCCTAACCCAAACCCTAACCCTAACCCGAACCCGAAACCCTAACCATAACCCGAACACTAACCGTACCCCTAACCCTAACCCCTAACCCTCACCCGAACCCTAACCCTAACACTAAGCCTAACCCTAACCCGAACCCTAACCCGAACCCTAACCCGAACCCTAACCCTCACCCTAACCCTAACCCGTACCCTAACGAAACCTAAACCTAACCCTAACCTTAACAATAACCCTAACCCGAACCCTAACCCTAACCCTAACCCTAAAACCGAACCCTAACCCTAGCCCTATCCCTAACCCGAACCCTAACCCTAACCCTAACCCGAACCCCTAACCCGAACCCTAACCCTAACCCGAACCCTAACCCTAACCCTTAACCCTAACCCTTAACCCGAACACTAACCCTAACCCGAACACTAACCCGATCCCGAACCCTAACCCGAACGCGAACCCTAACCCTTAACCTGAACCCTAACCCTAACCCTAACCCTAACCCTAACCCGAACACTAACCCCTAACCCGTACCCTAACCCTAACCCGAACCCTAACCCGAACCCTAACCCGAACCCTAAACCTAAACCTAACCCAAACCCTAACCCTAACCATAACCCAAACCCGAACCCTAACCCGAACCCTACCCCTAACCCGAACCCTAAGCCTAACACTAATCCGAACCCTAACCCTAACCCGAACCTTAACCCGAACCCTAACCCTAACCCGAACCCTAACCCTAACCAGAACACTAACCCTAACCCTAAAACTAACTCTAACCCCGAACCCTAACCCTAAACCGAACCCGAACCCTAACCCGAACCTGAACCCTAAACCGAACCCTAACCCAAACCCTAACCCGAACCCGAACCCGAACCCTAACCCGAACCCTAACCCTAACCCGAACCCTAAGCCTAACGCTAATCCGAACCCTAACCCTAACCCGAAACCTAACCCGAACACTAACCCGAACCCTAACCCTAACCCGAACCTTAACCCGAACCCTAACCCTAACCCGAACCCTAACCCTAACCGGAACCCGAACCCTAACCCGAACCCTAACCCAAACCCTAACCCTAACCCTTAACCGTTACCCTTAACCCGAACCCTAACCCTAACCCGAACCCTAACCCGAACCAGAACCCTAACCCGAACGCAAACCCTAACCCTTAACCCGAACCCTAAAACTAACCCTAACACTAACCCTAACCCGAACCGTAACCCCTAACCCTAACCCTAACACTAACCCTAACCCGAACCCTAACCCCTAACCCTAACCCTAACACTAACCATAACCCGAACCCTAACCCTAACCCTAACCCCTAACCCTAACCCTAACCCTAACCCGAACACTAACCCTAACCCGAACCCTAAACCGAACCCCAACCCGAAACCGAACCCTAACCCTAACCTGAACCCTAACCCTAACTCTAACCCTGAACCCTAACCCTTAACCCGAACCCTAACCCTAACCCGAACCCTAACCCGATCCCGAACCCTAACCCGAACGCGAACCCTAACCCTTAACCCGAACCCTAACCCTAACCATAACCCTAACCCTAACCCGAACCCTAACCCCTAACCCTTACCCTAACCCTAACCCGAACCCCTAACCCTAACCCTAACCCTAACCCGAACCCTAACTCTAACCCTGAACCCTAACCCTTAACCCGAACCCTAACCCTAACCCGAACCCTAACCCGATCCCGAACCCTAACCCGAACGCGAACCCTAACCCTTAACCCGAACCCTAACCCTAACCATAACCCTAACCCTAACCCGAACCCTAACCCCTAACCCTTACCCTAACCCTAACCCGAACCCTAACCCGAACCCTAACCCGAACCCTAAACCTAACCCTAACCCGAACCCTAACCCTAACCCTAACCCAAACCCGAACCCTAACCCAAACCCTATCCCTAACCGAACCCTAACCCTAACCCGAAACCTGACCCGAACACTAATCCGCACCCTAACCCTAACCCTAACCTTATCCCTAACCCTAACCCGACCCTAACCCTAACCCCGAACCCTAACCCCGAACCCTAACCGTAAACCTAACCCTAAACTTAACCTGAACCCTAATCCTAACCCGAACAAGAACCCTAACCCTAACCCTAACCCGAACCCGAACCCTAACCCTAACCCGAACCCGAACCCGAACCCTAACCCGAACCCAAACCCTAACCCTAACACTAACCCTAAACCGAACACGAACCCTAAACCTAACCCTAACCCTAACACTAACCCTAACCCTAACACGAACCCTAAACCGAACCCGAAACCTAACCCTAACCCTAACCCTAACCCTAACCCAAACCCTAACCCTAACCCGAACCCTAACCCTAACCCGAACCCGAACCCTAAACCGAACCCGAAACGGAACCCTAACCCTAACCCGAAACCTAACCCTAACCCAAACCCTAACCCTAACCCGAACCCTAACCCGAACCCTAACCCGAACCCTAACCCAAACCCGAACCCTAACCCTAACACTAACCCGAACACTAACACTAACCCTAACCGTAACCCGAACCCGAACCCTAACCCTAAACCTAAACCTAACCCTAACTCTAACCCGAAACCTAACCCTAACCCTAACCACAAACCCTAACCCTAACCCTAACCCGAAACCTAACCCTAACCCTAACCACAAACCCTAACCCTAACCCTAACCCGAACCCTAAACCTAATCCGAAACCTAACACTAACCCTAACCCTAACCCTAACCCTTACCCGAACCCAAACGCTAACCTAACCCAAACCTGAACCCTAACACAAACCTGAACACTAACCCTAACCCTAACCCCTAAACTTAACCATAAACCTAACCCGAACCCTAACCCTAACCCGAAACCTAACCCTAACCCTAAACCGAACCCATACCCTAACCCTAAACCTAACCCGAACCCTAACCCTACCCGTAACCCCTAACCCTAACCCAAACCCTAACCCGAACCCTAACCCTTACCCGAACCTTAACCCGAACCCTAACCCTAACACTAACCCCTAACCCTAACCCAAACACTAACCCTAACCCTAACCCTTACCCGAACCCTAACGCTAACCCTAACCCAAATCGAACCCTAAACCTAACCCTAACCCCTAACCCTAACCTTAAACCTAAACCGAACCCTAACCCGAACCCGAACCCTAACCCGAACCCTAACCCGAACCCTAACCCTAAACCTAACCCTAACCCTAACCCTAACACCGAACCCTAACCCTAACCCGAACCCTAAACCTAACCCGAACCCGAACCCTAACCCGAACCCTAACCCGAACCCTAACCCGAACCCTAACCCGAACCCGAACCCGAACATTAACCCGAAACCTAACCCGAACCCTAACCCTAACCCTAATCCGAACCCTAACTCTAACCGTAACCTGACCCCTAACCCTAACCCTAAACCGAACACATACCCTAACCCTAACCCTAACCCGAACCCTAACCAGAACCCTAAACCTAACCCTAACCCTAACCCTAACCTGAACCCTAACCCGAACACTAACCCAAACCCTAACCCGAACCCAAACCCGAACCCTAACCCGAACGCTAACCCTAATCCTAACCCTAACCCTAACCCGAACCCTAATCCTAAACCTAACCCAAACCTGAACCCTTACCCAAACCCAAACCATAACCGAACCCTAACCCGAACCCGAACCCTAACCCTAGCCCTAACCCTAACCACGAACCCTAACCCGAACCCGAACCCGAACCCTAACCCTAACCCGAACCCTCACCCTAACCCTAATCCGAACCCTAACCCGAACCCGAACCCTAACCGAAACCCTAACCGGAACCCTAACCCTAATCCGAACCCTAACACTTACCCGAACCTTAACCCGAACCCTAACCCTACCCCTAAACCCTAACCCTAAACCAAACCCTAACCCTAACAATAACCCTTACCCGAACCCTAACGCTAACCCTAACCCAAATCGAACCCTAACACTAACCCTAACCCCTAACCCTAACCTTAAACCTAAACCGAACCCTAACCCGAACCCGAACCCTAACCCTATCCCAAACCCTAAACCTAACCCGAAACCAAACCCTAACACTAACCCTAACCATAACCCTAAACCTAACCCGAACCCTAACCCTAACCCGAACCCTAAACCTAACCCGAACCCTAACCCAAACCCTAACCCTAAACCGAACCCGAACCCTAACCCTAACCCGAACCCTAACCGTAACCCTAACCCTAACCCCTAACCCTCACCCGAAACCTAACCCTAACCCTAAACCTAACCCTAACCCGAACCCTAACCCGAACCCTAACCCGAACCCTAACCCGAACCCTAACCCTAACCCGAACCCTAACCCGAAACCTAAACCTAACCCTAACCTTAACACTAACCCTAACCCGAACCCTAACACTAACCCTAACCCTAACCCCGAACCCTAACCCTAGCCCTATCCCTAACCCGAACCCTAACCCTAACCCTAACCCGAACCCCTAATCCTAACCCTAACCCTAACCCGAACCCTAACCCTAACCCTGAAACCTAACCCTTAACCCGAACCCTAACCCTAACCCGAACACTAACCCGATCCCGAACCCTAACACGAACGCGAACCCTAACCCTTAACCTGAACCCTAACCCTGACCCTAACCCGAACCCGAACCCTAACCAGAACCCAAAAGCTAACCCTAATCTTAACACTAACCCTAACCCGAACCCTAACCCTAACCCTAACCCTAACCCCGAACCCTAACCCTAGCCCTATCCCTAACCTGAACCGTAACCCTAACCCTAACCCGAACCCCTAACCCTAACCCTAACCGTAACCCGAACCCTAACCCTAACCCTGAACCCTAACGCTTAACCCGAACCCTAACCCTAACCCGAACCCTAACCCTAACCCTAACCCTAACCCGAACCCGAACCCTAACCCCTAACCCTTACCCTAACCCTCACCCGAACCCTAACTCGAACACTAACCCGAACCCTAAACCTAACCCTAACCCGAACCCTAACCCTAACCCTAACCCAAACCCGAAACCTAACCCAAACCCTATCCCTAACCGAACCCTAACCCTAACCCGAAACCTAACCCGAACACTAATCCGAACCCTAACCCTAACCCGAACTTTAACCCGAACCCTAACCCTAACCCGAACCCTAACCCTAACCGGAACCCGAACCCCAACCCGAACCCTAACACGAACCCTAACCCTAACCCTTAACCGTTACCCTTAACCCGAACCCTAAGCCTAACCCGAACCCTAACCCGAACCCGAACCCTAACCCGAACGCAAACCCTAACACTTAACCCGAACCCTAAACCTAACCCTAACACTAACCCTAACCCGAACCGTAACCCCTAACCCTAACCCTAACACTAACCATAACCCGAACCCTAACCCCTAACCCTAACCCTAACACTAACCCTAACCCGAACCCTAACCGTAACCCTAACCCCTAACCCTAACCCTAACCCGAACCCGAACCCTAACCCTAACCCGAACCCTAACCCGAACCCTAACCCTAACCCGAACCCGAACCCTAACCCTAACTCTAACCCGAACCCTAACCCTAACCCGAACCCTAACACTAACACTAACCCTAACCGGAACCTGAACCCTAACCCTAACGTGAACCTTAACCCTAACACTAACCCTAACCCGAACCCGAACACTAACCCTAACCCTAACCCTAACCCTAACCCTAACCCGAACCCTATCCCGAACCCGAACCCTAACCCTAACACTAACCCGAACCCTAACACGAACCCTAACCCGAACCCTAACCCGAACCCTAAACCTAACCCTAACCTTAACAATTACCCTAACCCGAACCCTAACCCTAACCCTAACCCTAAAACCGAACCCTAACCCTAGCCCTATCCCTAACCCGAACCCTAACCCTAACCCTAACCCGAACCCCTAACCCTAACCCTAGCCCTAACCTGAACCCTAACCCTAACCCTTAACCCTAACCTTTAACACGAACCCTAACCCTAACCCGAACACTAACCCGATCCCGAACCCTAACCCGAACGCGAACCCTAACCCTTAACCTGAACCGTAACCCTAACCCTAACCCTAACCCTAACCCGAACCCTAACCCCTAACCCGTACCCTAACCCTAAACCGAACCCTACCCCGAACCCTAACCCAAACCCTAAACCTAAACCTAACCCGAACCCTAACCCTAACCCTAACCCTAACCCAAACCTGAACCCTAACCCAAACCCTATCCCTAACCGAACCCTAACCCTAACCAGAACCCTAACCCTAACCCTAACACTAACTCTAACCCCGAACCCTAACCCTAAACCGAACCCGAACACTAACCCGAACCTGAACCCTAACCCGAACCCTAACCCAAACCCTAACCCGAACCCTAACCCGAACCCTACCCTTAACCCGAACCCTAAGCCTAACACTAATCCGAACCCTAACACTAACCCGAACCTTAACCCGAACCCTAACCCGAACCCGAACCCTAACCCTAACCGGAACCCGAACCCTAACCCGAACCCTAACCCAAACCCTAACCCTAACCCGAACCCGAAACCCTAACCATAACCCGAACACTAACCGTACCCCTAACCCTAACCCCTAACCCTCACCCGAACCCTAACCCTAACACTAAGCCTAACCCTAACCCGAACCCTAACCCGAACCCTAACCCGAACCCTAACCCTCACCCTAACCCTAACCCGTACCCTAACGAAACCTAAACCTAACCCTAACCTTAACAATAACCCTAACCCGAACCCTAACCCTAACCCTAACCCTAAAACCGAACCCTAACCCTAGCCCTATCCCTAACCCGAACCCTAACCCTAACCCTAACCCGAACCCCTAACCCGAACCCTAACCCTAACCCGAACCCTAACCCTAACCCTTAACCCTAACCCTTAACCCGAACACTAACCCTAACCCGAACACTAACCCGATCCCGAACCCTAACCCGAACGCGAACCCTAACCCTTAACCTGAACCCTAACCCTAACCCTAACCCTAACCCTAACCCGAACACTAACCCCTAACCCGTACCCTAACCCTAACCCGAACCCTAACCCGAACCCTAACCCGAACCCTAAACCTAAACCTAACCCAAACCCTAACCCTAACCATAACCCAAACCCGAACCCTAACCCGAACCCTACCCCTAACCCGAACCCTAAGCCTAACACTAATCCGAACCCTAACCCTAACCCGAACCTTAACCCGAACCCTAACCCTAACCCGAACCCTAACCCTAACCAGAACACTAACCCTAACCCTAAAACTAACTCTAACCCCGAACCCTAACCCTAAACCGAACCCGAACCCTAACCCGAACCTGAACCCTAAACCGAACCCTAACCCAAACCCTAACCCGAACCCGAACCCGAACCCTAACCCGAACCCTAACCCTAACCCGAACCCTAAGCCTAACGCTAATCCGAACCCTAACCCTAACCCGAAACCTAACCCGAACACTAACCCGAACCCTAACCCTAACCCGAACCTTAACCCGAACCCTAACCCTAACCCGAACCCTAACCCTAACCGGAACCCGAACCCTAACCCGAACCCTAACCCAAACCCTAACCCTAACCCTTAACCGTTACCCTTAACCCGAACCCTAACCCTAACCCGAACCCTAACCCGAACCAGAACCCTAACCCGAACGCAAACCCTAACCCTTAACCCGAACCCTAAAACTAACCCTAACACTAACCCTAACCCGAACCGTAACCCCTAACCCTAACCCTAACACTAACCCTAACCCGAACCCTAACCCCTAACCCTAACCCTAACACTAACCATAACCCGAACCCTAACCCTAACCCTAACCCCGAACCCTAACCCTAACCCTAACCCGAACACTAACCCTAACCCGAACCCTAAACCGAACCCTAACCCGAAACCGAACCCTAACCCTAACCTGAACCCTAACCCTAACCCTAACCCTAACCCGAACCCTAACCCGAACCCTAACCCGAACCCTAACCCGAACCCTAACCCTAACCCGAACCCGAACATTAACCCGAACCCTAACCCGAAACCTAACCCTAACCCGAACCCGAACATTAACCCGAACCCTAACCCGAACCCTAACCCGAAAACTAACCCGAACCCTAACCCTAACCCGAACCCTAACCCGAACCCTACCCTGAAGCCTAACCCTAACCCCTAATCCTAACCCGAACCCTAACCCTAACCTAACCCTAACCCTAATCCTAACCCGAACCCTAACCCGAACCCTAACACGAACCCTAACCCTAACCCGTAACCCTCACCCGAACCCTAACCCTAACCCTAACCCTAACCCTAACCCGAACCCTAACCCGAACCCTAACCCTAACCCCTAACCCTAAGCTTAAACCTAACCCGAACCCTAACCCTAACCCTAACCCGAACCCCTAACCCTAACCCTAACCCTAACCCGAACCCTAACTCTAACCCTGAACCCTAACCCTTAACCCGAACCCTAACCCTAACCCGAACCCTAACCCGATCCCGAACCCTAACCCGAACGCGAACCCTAACCCTTAACCCGAACCCTAACCCTAACCCTAACCCTAACCCGAACCCTAACCCCTAACCCTTACCCTAACCCTAACCCGAACCCTAACCCGAACCCTAACCCGAACCCTAAACCTAACCCTAACCCGAACCCTAACCCTAACCCTAACCCAAACCCGAACCCTAACCCAAACCCTATCCCTAACCGAACCCTAACCCTAACCCGAAACCTGACCCGAACACTAATCCGCACCCTAACCCTAACCCTAACCTTATCCCTAACCCTAACCCGACCCTAACCCTAACCCCGAACCCTAACCCCGAACCCTAACCGTAAACCTAACCCTAAACTTAACCTGAACCCTAATCCTAACCCGAACAAGAACCCTAACCCTAACCCTAACCCGAACCCGAACCCTAACCCTAACCCGAACCCGAACCCGAACCCTAACCCGAACCCAAACCCTAACCCTAACACTAACCCTAAACCGAACACGAACCCTAAACCTAACCCTAACCCTAACACTAACCCTAACCCTAACACGAACCCTAAACCGAACCCGAAACCTAACCCTAACCCTAACCCTAACCCTAACCCAAACCCTAACCCTAACCCGAACCCTAACCCTAACCCGAACCCGAACCCTAAACCGAACCCGAAACGGAACCCTAACCCTAACCCGAAACCTAACCCTAACCCAAACCCTAACCCTAACCCGAACCCTAACCCGAACCCTAACCCGAACCCTAACCCAAACCCGAACCCTAACCCTAACACTAACCCGAACACTAACACTAACCCTAACCGTAACCCGAACCCGAACCCTAACCCTAAACCTAAACCTAACCCTAACTCTAACCCGAAACCTAACCCTAACCCTAACCACAAACCCTAACCCTAACCCTAACCCGAAACCTAACCCTAACCCTAACCACAAACCCTAACCCTAACCCTAACCCGAACCCTAAACCTAATCCGAAACCTAACACTAACCCTAACCCTAACCCTAACCCTTACCCGAACCCAAACGCTAACCTAACCCAAACCTGAACCCTAACACAAACCTGAACACTAACCCTAACCCTAACCCCTAAACTTAACCATAAACCTAACCCGAACCCTAACCCTAACCCGAAACCTAACCCTAACCCTAAACCGAACCCATACCCTAACCCTAAACCTAACCCGAACCCTAACCCTACCCGTAACCCCTAACCCTAACCCAAACCCTAACCCGAACCCTAACCCTTACCCGAACCTTAACCCGAACCCTAACCCTAACACTAACCCCTAACCCTAACCCAAACACTAACCCTAACCCTAACCCTTACCCGAACCCTAACGCTAACCCTAACCCAAATCGAACCCTAAACCTAACCCTAACCCCTAACCCTAACCTTAAACCTAAACCGAACCCTAACCCGAACCCGAACCCTAACCCGAACCCTAACCCGAACCCTAACCCTAAACCTAACCCTAACCCTAACCCTAACACCGAACCCTAACCCTAACCCGAACCCTAAACCTAACCCGAACCCGAACCCTAACCCGAACCCTAACCCGAACCCTAACCCGAACCCTAACCCGAACCCGAACCCGAACATTAACCCGAAACCTAACCCGAACCCTAACCCTAACCCTAATCCGAACCCTAACTCTAACCGTAACCTGAACCCTAACCCTAACCCTAAACCGAACCCATACCCTAACCCTAACCCTAACCCGAACCCTAACCAGAACCCTAAACCTAACCCTAACCCTAACCCTAACCTGAACCCTAACCCGAACACTAACCCAAACCCTAACCCGAACCCAAACCCGAACCCTAACCCGAACGCTAACCCTAATCCTAACCCTAACCCTAACCCGAACCCTAATCCTAAACCTAACCCAAACATGAACCCTTACCCAAACCCAAACCATAACCGAACCCTAACCCGAACCCGAACCCTAACCCTAGCCCTAACCCTAACCCGAACCCTAACCCGAACCCTAACCCGAACCCTAAACCTAACCCTAACCCGAACCCTAACCCTAACCCTAACCCAAACCCGAACCCTAACCCAAACCCTATCCCTAACCGAACCCTAACCCTAACCCGAAACCTGACCCGAACACTAATCCGCACCCTAACCCTAACCCTAACCTTATCCCTAACCCTAACCCGACCCTAACCCTAACCCCGAACCCTAACCCCGAACCCTAACCGTAAACCTAACCCTAAACTTAACCTGAACCCTAATCCTAACCCGAACAAGAACCCTAACCCTAACCCTAACCCGAACCCGAACCCTAACCCTAACCCGAACCCGAACCCGAACCCTAACCCGAACCCAAACCCTAACCCTAACACTAACCCTAAACCGAACACGAACCCTAAACCTAACCCTAACCCTAACACTAACCCTAACCCTAACACGAACCCTAAACCGAACCCGAAACCTAACCCTAACCCTAACCCTAACCCTAACCCAAACCCTAACCCTAACCCGAACCCTAACCCTAACCCGAACCCGAACCCTAAACCGAACCCGAAACGGAACCCTAACCCTAACCCGAAACCTAACCCTAACCCAAACCCTAACCCTAACCCGAACCCTAACCCGAACCCTAACCCGAACCCTAACCCAAACCCGAACCCTAACCCTAACACTAACCCGAACACTAACACTAACCCTAACCGTAACCCGAACCCGAACCCTAACCCTAAACCTAAACCTAACCCTAACTCTAACCCGAAACCTAACCCTAACCCTAACCACAAACCCTAACCCTAACCCTAACCCGAAACCTAACCCTAACCCTAACCACAAACCCTAACCCTAACCCTAACCCGAACCCTAAACCTAATCCGAAACCTAACACTAACCCTAACCCTAACCCTAACCCTTACCAGAACCCAAACGCTAACCTAACCCAAACCTGAACCCTAACACAAACCTGAACACTAACCCTAACCCTAACCCCTAAACTTAACCATAAACCTAACCCGAACCCTAACCCTAACCCGAAACCTAACCCTAACCCTAAACCGAACCCATACCCTAACCCTAAACCTAACCCGAACCCTAACCCTACCCGTAACCCCTAACCCTAACCCAAACCCTAACCCGAACCCTAACCCTTACCCGAACCTTAACCCGAACCCTAACCCTAACACTAACCCCTAACCCTAACCCAAACACTAACCCTAACCCTAACCCTTACCCGAACCCTAACGCTAACCCTAACCCAAATCGAACCCTAAACCTAACCCTAACCCCTAACCCTAACCTTAAACCTAAACCGAACCCTAACCCGAACCCGAACCCTAACCCGAACCCTAACCCGAACCCTAACCCTAAACCTAACCCTAACCCTAACCCTAACACCGAACCCTAACCCTAACCCGAACCCTAAACCTAACCCGAACCCGAACCCTAACCCGAACCCTAACCCGAACCCTAACCCGAACCCTAACCCGAACCCGAACCCGAACATTAACCCGAAACCTAACCCGAACCCTAACCCTAACCCTAATCCGAACCCTAACTCTAACCGTAACCTGAACCCTAACCCTAACCCTAAACCGAACCCATACCCTAACCCTAACCCTAACCCGAACCCTAACCAGAACCCTAAACCTAACCCTAACCCTAACCCTAACCTGAACCCTAACCCGAACACTAACCCAAACCCTAACCCGAACCCAAACCCGAACCCTAACCCGAACGCTAACCCTAATCCTAACCCTAACCCTAACCCGAACCCTAATCCTAAACCTAACCCAAACCTGAACCCTTACCCAAACCCAAACCATAACCGAACCCTAACCCGAACCCGAACCCTAACCCTAGCCCTAACCCTAACCACGAACCCTAACCCGAACCCGAACCCGAACCCTAACCCTAACCCGAACCCTCACCCTAACCCTAATCCGAACCCTAACCCGAACCCGAACCCTAACCGAAACCCTAACCGGAACCCTAACCCTAATCCGAACCCTAACACTTACCCGAACCTTAACCCGAACCCTAACCCTACCCCTAAACCCTAACCCTAAACCAAACCCTAACCCTAACAATAACCCTTACCCGAACCCTAACGCTAACCCTAACCCAAATCGAACCCTAACACTAACCCTAACCCCTAACCCTAACCTTAAACCTAAACCGAACCCTAACCCGAACCCGAACCCTAACCCTATCCCAAACCCTAAACCTAACCCGAAACCAAACCCTAACACTAACCCTAACCATAACCCTAAACCTAACCCGAACACTAACCCTAACCCGAACCCTAAACCTAACCCGAACCCTAACCCAAACCCTAACCCTAAACCGAACCCGAACCCTAACCCTAACCCGAACCCTAACCGTAACCCTAACCCTAACCCCTAACCCTCACCCGAAACCTAACCCTAACCCTAAACCTAACCCTAACCCGAACCCTAACCCGAACCCTAACCCGAACCCTAACCCGAACCCTAACCCTAACCCGAACCCTAACCCGAAACCTAAACCTAACCCTAACCTTAACACTAACCCTAACCCGAACCCTAACCCTAACCCTAACCCTAACCCCGAACCCTAACCCTAGCCCTATCCCTAACCCGAACCCTAACCCTAACCCTAACCCGAACCCCTAATCCTAACCCTAACCCTAACCCGAACCCTAACCCTAACCCTGAAACCTAACCCTTAACCCGAACCCTAACCCTAACCCGAACACTAACCCGATCCCGAACCCTAACCCGAACGCGAACCCTAACCCTTAACCTGAACCCTAACCCTGACCCTAACCCGAACCCGAACCCTAACCAGAACCCAAAAGCTAACCCTAATCTTAACACTAACCCTAACCCGAACCCTAACCCTAACCCTAACCCTAACCCCGAACCCTAACCCTAGCCCTATCCCTAACCTGAACCGTAACCCTAACCCTAACCCGAACCCCTAACCCTAACCCTAACCGTAACCCGAACCCTAACCCTAACCCTGAACCCTAACGCTTAACCCGAACCCTAACCCTAACCCGAACCCTAACCCGATCCCGAACCCTAACCCGAACGCGAACCCTAACACTTAACCCGAACCCTAACCCTAACCCTAACCCTAACCCGAACCCGAACCCTAACCCCTAACCCTTACCCTAACCCTCACCCGAACCCTAACTCGAACACTAACCCGAACCCTAAACCTAACCCTAACCCGAACCCTAACCCTAACCCTAACCCAAACCCGAAACCTAACCCAAACCCTATCCCTAACCGAACCCTAACCCTAACCCGAAACCTAACCCGAACACTAATCCGAACCCTAACCCTAACCCGAACTTTAACCCGAACCCTAACCCTAACCCGAACCCTAACCCTAACCGGAACCCGAACCCCAACCCGAACCCTAACACGAACCCTAACCCTAACCCTTAAACGTTACCCTTAACCCGAACCCTAAGCCTAACCCGAACCCTAACCCGAACCCGAACCCTAACCCGAACGCAAACCCTAACACTTAACCCGAACCCTAAACCTAACCCTAACACTAACACTAACCCGAACCGTAACCCCTAACCCTAACCCTAACACTAACCATAACCCGAACCCTAACCCCTAACCCTAACCCTAACACTAACCCTAACCCGAACCCTAACCGTAACCCTAACCCCTAACCCTAACCCTAACCCGAACCCGAACCCTAACCCTAACCCGAACCCTAACCCGAACCCTAACCCTAACCCGAACCCGAACCCTAACCCTAACTCTAACCCGAACCCTAACCCTAACCCGAACCCTAACACTAACACTAACCCTAACCGGAACCTGAACCCTAACCCTAACGTGAACCTTAACCCTAACACTAACCCTAACCCGAACCCGAACACTAACCCTAACCCTAACCCTAACCCTAACCCTAACCCGAACCCTATCCCGAACCCGAACCCTAACCCTAACACTAACCCGAACCCTAACACGAACCCTAACCCGAACCCTAACCCGAACCCTAAACCTAACCCTAACCTTAACAATTACCCTAACCCGAACCCTAACCCTAACCCTAACCCTAAAACCGAACCCTAACCCTAGCCCTATCCCTAACCCGAACCCTAACCCTAACCCTAACCCGAACCCCTAACCCTAACCCTAGCCCTAACCTGAACCCTAACCCTAACCCTTAACCCTAACCTTTAACACGAACCCTAACCCTAACCCGAACACTAACCCGATCCCGAACCCTAACCCGAACGCGAACCCTAACCCTTAACCTGAACCGTAACCCTAACCCTAACCCTAACCCTAACCCGAACCCTAACCCCTAACCCGTACCCTAACCCTAAACCGAACCCTACCCCGAACCCTAACCCAAACCCTAAACCTAAACCTAACCCGAACCCTAACCCTAACCCTAACCCTAACCCAAACCTGAACCCTAACCCAAACCCTATCCCTAACCGAACCCTAACCCTAACCAGAACCCTAACCCTAACCCTAACACTAACTCTAACCCCGAACCCTAACCCTAAACCGAACCCGAACACTAACCCGAACCTGAACCCTAACCCGAACCCTAACCCAAACCCTAACCCGAACCCGAACCCTAACCCGAACCCTACCCTTAACCCGAACCCTAAGCCTAACACTAATCCGAACCCTAACACTAACCCGAACCTTAACCCGAACCCTAACCCTAACCCGAACCCTAACCCTAACCGGAACCCGAACCCTAACCCGAACCCTAACCCAAACCCTAACCCTAACCCGAACCCGAAACCCTAACCATAACAAGAACACTAACCGTACCCCTAACCCTAACCCCTAACCCTCACCCGAACCCTAACCCTAACACTAAGCCTAACCCTAACCCGAACCCTAACCCGAACCCTAACCCGAACCCTAACCCTCACCCTAACCCTAACCCGTACCCTAACGAAACCTAAACCTAACCCTAACCTTAACAATAACCCTAACCCGAACCCTAACCCTAACCCTAACCCTAAAACCGAACCCTAAACCTAGCCCTATCCCTAACCCGAACCCTAACCCTAACCCTAACCCGAACCCCTAACCCGAACCCTAACCCTAACCCGAACCCTAACCCTAACCCTTAACCCTAACCCTTAACCCGAACACTAACCCTAACCCGAACACTAACCCGATCCCGAACCCTAACCCGAACGCGAACCCTAAACCTTAACCTGAACCCTAACCCTAACCCTAACCCTAACCCTAACCCGAACACTAACCCCTAACCCGTACCCTAACCCTAACCCGAACCCTAACCCGAACCCTAACCCGAACCCTAAACCTAAACCTAACCCAAACCCTAACCCTAACCATAACCCAAACCCGAACCCTAACCCGAACCCTACCCCTAACCCGAACCCTAAGCCTAACACTAATCCGAACCCTAACCCTAACCCGAACCTTAACCCGAACCCTAACCCTAACCCGAACCCTAACCCTAACCAGAACACTAACCCTAACCCAAAACTAACTCTAACCCCGAACCCTAACCCTAAACCGAACCCGAACCCTAACCCGAACCTGAACCCTAAACCGAACCCTAACCCAAACCCTAACCCGAACCCGAACCCGAACCCTAACCCGAACCCTAACCCTAACCCGAACCCTAAGCCTAACGCTAATCCGAACCCTAACCCTAACCCGAAACCTAACCCGAACACTAACCCGAACCCTAACCCTAACCCGAACCTTAACCCGAACCCTAACCCTAACCCGAACCCTAACCCTAACCGGAACCCGAACCCTAACCCGAACCCTAACCCAAACCCTAACCCTAACCCTTAACCGTTACCCTTAACCCGAACCCTAACCCTAACCCGAACCCTAACCCGAACCAGAACCCTAACCCGAACGCAAACCCTAACCCTTAACCCGAACCCTAAAACTAACCCTAACACTAACCCTAACCCGAACCGTAACCCCTAACCCTAACCCTAACACTAACCCTAACCCGAAACCTAACCCCTAACCCTAACCCTAACACTAACCATAACCCGAACCCTAACCCTAACCCTAACCCCTAACCCTAACCCTAACCCTAACCCGAACACTAACCCTAACCCGAACCCTAAACCGAACCCTAACCCGAAACCGAACCCTAAACCTAACCCGAACCCTAACCCTAACCCTAACCCTAACCCGAACCCTAACCCGAACCCTAACCCGAACCTTAACCCGAACCCTAACCCTAACCCGAACCCGAACATTAACCCGAACCCTAACCCGAAACCTAACCCTAACCCGAACCCGAACATTAACCCGAACCCTAACCCGAACCCTAACCCGAAAACTAACCCGAACCCTAACCCTAACCCGAACCCTAACCCGAACCCTACACTGAAGCCTAACCCTAACCCCTAATCCTAACCCGAACCCTAACCCTAACCTAACCCTAACCCTAACCCTAACCCGAACCCTAACCCGAACCCTAACACGAACCCTAACCCTAACCCGTAACCCTCACCCGAACCCTAACCCTAACCCTAACCCTAACCCTAACCCGAACCCTAACCCGAACCCTAACCCTAACCCCTAACCCTAAGCTTAAACCTAACCCGAACCCTAACCCTAACCCTAACCCGAACCCTAACTCTAACCCTGAACCCTAACCCTTAACCCGAACCCTAACCCTAACCCGAACCCTAACCCGATCCCGAACCCTAACCCGAACGCGAACCCTAACCCTTAACCCGAACCCTAACCCTAACCCTAACCCTAACCCGAACCCTAACCCCTAACCCTTACCCTAACCCTAACCCGAACCCTAACCCGAACCCTAACCCGAACCCTAAACCTAACCCTAACCCGAACCCTAACCCTAACCCTAACCCAAACCCGAACCCTAACCCAAACCCTATCCCTAACCGAACCCTAACCCTAACCCGAAACCTGACCCGAACACTAATCCGCACCCTAACCCTAACCCTAACCTTATCCCTAACCCTAACCCGACCCTAACCCTAACCCCGAACCCTAACCCCGAACCCTAACCGTAAACCTAACCCTAAACTTAACCTGAACCCTAATCCTAACCCGAACAAGAACCCTAACCCTAACCCTAACCCGAACCCGAACCCTAACCCTAACCCGAACCCGAACCCGAACCCTAACCCGAACCCAAACCCTAACCCTAACACTAACCCTAAACCGAACACGAACCCTAAACCTAACCCTAACCCTAACACTAACCCTAACCCTAACACGAACCCTAAACCGAACCCGAAACCTAACCCTAACCCTAACCCTAACCCTAACCCAAACCCTAACCCTAACCCGAACCCTAACCCTAACCCGAACCCGAACCCTAAACCGAACCCGAAACGGAACCCTAACCCTAACCCGAAACCTAACCCTAACCCAAACCCTAACCCTAACCCGAACCCTAAACCGAACCCTAACCCGAACCCTAACCCAAACCCGAACCCTAACCCTAACACTAACCCGAACACTAACACTAACCCTAACCGTAACCCGAACCCGAACCCTAACCCTAAACCTAAACCTAACCCTAACTCTAACCCGAAACCTAACCCTAACCCTAACCACAAACCCTAACCCTAACCCTAACCCGAACCCTAAACCTAACCCGAACCCTAACCCTAACCCTAACCCTAACCCTTACCCGAACCCAAACGCTAACCTAACCCAAACCTGAACCCTAACACAAACCTAAACACTAACCCTAACCCTAACCCCTAACCTTAACCCTAAACCTAACCCGAACCCTAACCCTAACCCGAAACCTAACCCTAACCCTAAACCGAACCCATACCCTAACCCTAACCCGAACCCTAACCAGAACCCTAAACCTAACCCTAACCCTAACCCTAACCCGAACCCTAACCCGAACACTAACCCAAACCCTAACCTGAACCCTAACCCGAACCCTAACCCGAACCCTAACCCTAATCCTAACCCTAACCCTAACCCGAACACTAATCCTAAACCAAACACAAACCTGAACCCTTACCCAAACCCAAACCCTAACCGAACCCTAACCCGAACCCGAACCCTAACCCTAGCCCTAACCCTAACACCGAACCCTAACCCGAACCCGAACCCGGACCGGAACCCGAACCCTAACCCTAACCAGAACCCTCACCCTAACCCTAATCCGAACCCTAACCCGAACCCGAACCCTAACCCAAACCCTAACCGGAACCCTAACCCTAATCCGAACCCTAACCCTTACCCGAACCTTTACCCGAACCCTAACCCTACCCCTAACCCCTAACCCTAACCCAAACCCTAACCCGAACCCTAACCCTTACCCGAACCTTAACCCGAACCCTAACCCTAACCCTAACCCCTAACCCTAACCCATACCCTAACCCTAACCCTTACCCGAACTCTAACGCTAACCCTAACCCAAATCGAACCCTAACCCTAACCCTAACCCCTAACCCTAACCTTAAACCTAAACCGAACCCTAACCCGAACCCGAACCCTAACCCTATCCCGAACCCTAAACCTAACCCGAAACCAAACCCTAACACTAACCCTAACCATAACCCTAAACCTAACCCGAACCCTAACCCTAACCCGAACCCTAACACTAACCCGAACCCTAACCCAAACCCTAACCCTAAACCGAACCCGAACCCTAACCCTAACCCGAACCCTAACCGTAACCCTAACCCTAACCCCTAACCCTCACCCGAAACCTAACCCTAACCCTAAACCTAACCCTAACCCGAACCCTAACCCGAACCCTAACCCGAACCCTAAGCCTCAACCTAACCCTAACCCGAACCCTAACCCGAACCCTAAACCTAACCCTAACCTTAACACTAACCCTAACCCGAATCCTAACCCTAACCCTAACCCTAACCCCGAACCCTATCCCTAGCCCTATCCCTAACCCGAACCCTAACCCTAACCCTAACCCGAACCCCTAACCCTAACCCTAACCCTAACCCGAACCCTAACCCTAACCCTGAACCCTAAACCTTAACCCGAACCCTAACCCTAACCATAACACTAACCCGATCCCGAACCCTAACCCGTACGCGAACCCTAACCCTTAACCCGAACCCTAACCCTAACCCTAACCCTAACCCTAACCCTAACCCGAACCCTAACCCCTAACCCTTACCCTAACCCTAAACCGAACCCTAACCCGAACCCTAACCCGAACCCTAAACCTAACCCTAACCCGAACCCTAACCCTAACCCTAACCCAAGCCCGAACCCTAACCCAAACACTATCCCTAACCGAACCCTAACCCTAACCGGAAATCTGACCCGAACACTAATCCGAACCCTAAGCCTAACCCGAACTTTAACCTGAACCCTAACCCTAACCCGAACCCTAACCCTAACCCTTAACTGTTACCCTTAACCCGAACCCTAACCCTAACCCGAACCCTAACCCTAACCCGAACCCTAACCCTAACCCGAACCCGAACCCTAACCCTAACCCTAACCCGAACCCTAAAACTAACCCGAACCCTAACACTAACACTAACCCTAACCGGAACCTGAACCCTAACCCTAACGCGAACCTTAACCCTAACATTAACCCTAACCCGAACCCGAACACTAACCCTAACCCTAACACTAACCCTAATCCTAACCCGAACCCTAACCCGAACCCGAACCCTAACCCTAACCCTAACCCGAACCCTAACCCTAAACCTAACCCTAACCCTAACCCTAAACCTAACACCGAACCCTAACCCTCACCCGAACCCTAAACCTAACCCGAACCCGAACCCTAACCCGAATCCTTACCCGAACCCTAACCCGAACCCTAACCCGAACCCGAACCCGAACATTAACCCGAACCCTAACCCGAACCCTAACCCTAACCCTAATCCGAACCCTAACCCTAACCCGAACCCTAACGCAAAAACTAACCCGAACCCTAACCCTAACCCGAACCCTAACCCGAACCCTACCCTGAAGCCTAACCCTAACCCCTAACCCTAACCCGAACCCTAACCCTAACCTAACCCAAACCCTAACCCTAACCCGAACCCTAACTCGAACCCTAACCCGAACCCTAACCCTAACCCCTAACACTCACCCGAACCCTAACCCTAACCCTAACCCTAACCCGAATCCGAACCCTAACCCGAACCCTAACGCGAACCCTAAACCTCACCCTAACCCTAACCCGAACCCTAACCCGAACCCTAACCCTAACCCAACCATATCCCTAACCCTAACCCGACCCTAACCCTAACCCCGAAACCTAACACTAAACCTAACCCTAAACTTAACCCGAACCCTATCCTAACCCGAACCCGAACCCTAACCCTAACCCGAACCCGAAACCTAACAAGAACCCAAACCCTAACCCTAACACTAACCCTAAACCGAACCCGAACCCTAAACCTAACCCTAACCCTAACACTAACCCTAAACCTAACACGAACCCTAAACCGAACCCGAACCCTAACCCTAACCCTAACCCTAACCCTAAACCGAACCCTAACCCTAACCCGAACCCTAACCCTAACCCGAACCCTAACCCTAACCCGAACCCGAAACCTAACCCGAACCCGAACCGGAACCCTAACCCTAACCCGAAACCTAACCCTAACCCAAACCCTAACCCTAACCCGAAACCTAACCCGAACCCTAACCCGACCCCTAACCCAAACCCGAACCCTAACCCTAACACTAACCCGAACCCTAACCCTAACCCTAACCGTAACCCGATCCCGAACCCTAACCCTAACCCTAACCCTAACCCTAACCCGAAACCTAACCCTAACCCTAACCACAAAGCCTAACCCTAACCCTAACCCGAACCCTAAACCTAATCCGAAACCTAACACTAACCCTAACCCTAACCCTAACCCTTACCCGAACCCAAACGCTAACCTAACCCAAACCTGAACCCTAACACAAACCTGAACACTAACCCTAACCCTAACCCCTAAACTTAACCATAAACCTAACCCGAACCCTAACCCTAACCCGAAACCTAACCCTAACCCTAAACCGAACCCATACCCTAACCCTAAACCTAACCCGAACCCTAACCCTACCCGTAACCCCTAACCCTAACCCAAACCCTAACCCGAACCCTAACCCTTACCCGAACCTTAACCCGAACCCTAACCCTAACACTAACCCCTAACCCTAACCCAAACACTAACCCTAACCCTAACCCTTACCCGAACCCTAACGCTAACCCTAACCCAAATCGAACCCTAAACCTAACACTAACCCCTAACCCTAACCTTAAACCTAAACCGAACCCTAACCCGAACCCGAACCCTAACCCGAACCCTAACCTGAACCCTAACCCTAAACCTAACCCTAACCCTAACCCTAACACCGAACCCTAACCCTAACCCGAACCCTAAACCTAACCCGAACCCGAACCCTAACCCGAACCCTAACCCGAACCCTAACCCGAACCCTAACCCGAATCCGAACCCGAACATTAACCCGAAACCTAACCCGAACCCTAACCCTAACCCTAATCCGAACCCTAACTCTAACCGTAACCTGAACCCTAACCCTAACCCTAAACCGAACCCATACCCTAACCCTAACCCTAACCCGAACCCTAACCAGAACCCTAAACCTAACCCTAACCCTAACCCTAACCTGAACCCTAACCCGAACACTAACCCAAACCCTAACCCGAACCCAAACCCGAACCCTAACCCGAACGCTAACCCTAATCCTAACCCTAACCCTAACCCGAAACCTAATCCTAAACCTAACCCAAACCTGAACCCTTACCCAAACCCAAACCATAACCGAACCCTAACCCGAACCCGAACCCTAACCCTAGCCCTAACCCTAACCACGAACCCTAACCCGAACCCGAACCCGAACCCTAACCCTAACCCGAACCCTCACCCTAACCCTAATCCGAACCCTAACCCGAACCCGAACCCTAACCCAAACCCTAACCGGAACCCTAACCCTAATCCGAACCCTAACACTTACCCGAACCTTAACCCGAACCCTAACCCTACCCCTAAACCCTAACCCTAAACCAAACCCTAACCCTAACAATAACCCTTACCCGAACCCTAACGCTAACCCTAACCCAAATCGAACCCTAACCCTAACCCTAACCCCTAACCCTAACCTTAAACCTAAACCGAACCCTAACCCGAACCCGAACCCTAACCCTATCCCAAACCCTAAACCTAACCCGAAACCAAACCCTAACACTAACCCTAACCATAACCCTAAACCTAACCCGAACCCTAACCCTAACCCGAACCCTAAACCTAACCCGAACCCTAACCCAAACCCTAACCCTAAACCGAACCCGAACCCTAACCCTAACCCGAACCCTAACCGTAACCCTAACCCTAACCCCTAACCCTCACCCGAAACCTAACCCTAACCCTAAACCTAACCCTAACCCGAATCCTAACCCGAACCCTAACCCGAACCCTAACCCGAACCCTAACCCTAACCCGAACCCTAACCCGAAACCTAAACCTAACCCTAACCTTAACACTAACCCTAACCCGAACCCTAACCCTAACCCTATCCCTAACCCCGAACCCTAACCCTAGCCCTATCCCTAACCCGAACCCTAACCCTAACCCTAACCCGAACCCCTAATCCTAACCCTAACCCTAACCCGAACCCTAACCCTAACCCTGAAACCTAACCCTTAACCCGAACCCTAACCCTAACCCGAACACTAACCCGATCCCGAACCCTAACCCGAACGCGAACCCTAACCCTTAACCTGAACCCTAACCCTGACCCTAACCCGAACCCGAACCCTAACCAGAACCCAAAAGCTAACCCTAATCTTAACACTAACCCTAACCCGAACCCTAACCCTAACCCTAACCCTAACCCCGAACCCTAACCTAGCCCTATCCCTAACCTGAACCGTAACCCTAACACTAACCCGAACCCCTAACCCTAACCCTAACCGTAACCCGAACCCTAACCCTAACCCGAACCCTAACCCGATCCCAAACCCTAACCCGAACGCGAACCCTAACACTTAACCCAAACCCTAACCCTAACCCTAACCCTAACCCGAACCCGAACCCTAACCCCTAACCCTTACCCTAACCCTCACCCGAACCCTAACCCGAACACTAACCCGAACCCTAAACCTAACCCTAACCCGAACCCTAACCCTAACCCTAACCCAAACCCGAAACCTAACCCAAACCCTATCCCTAACCGAACCCTAACCCTAACCCGAAACCTAACCCGAACACTAATCCGAACCCTAACCCTAACCCGAACTTTAACCCGAACCCTAACCCTAACCCGAACCCTAACCCTAACCGGAACCCGAACCCCAACCCGAACCCTAACACGAACCCTAACCCTAACCCTTAACCGTTACCCTTAACCCGAACCCTAAGCCTAACCCGAACCCTAACCCGAACCCGAACCCTAACCCGAACGCAAACCCTAACACTTAACCCGAACCCTAAACCTAACCCTAACACTAACCCTAACCCGAACCGTAACCCCTAACCCTAACCCTAACACTAACCATAACCCGAACCCTAACCCCTAACCCTAACCCTAACACTAACCCTAACCCGAACCCTAACCGTAACCCTAACCCCTAACCCTAACCCTAACCCGAACCCGAACCCTAACCCTAACCCGAACCCTAACCCGAACCCTAACCCTAACCCGAACCCGAACCCTAACCCTAACTCTAACCCAAACCCTAACCCAAACCCGAACCCTAACACTAACACTAACCCTAACCGGAACCTGAACCCTAACCCTAACGTGAACCTTAACCCTAACACTAACCCTAACCCGAACCCGAACACTAACCCTAACCCTAACCCTAACCCTAACCCTAACCCTAACCCGAACCCTATCCCGAACCCGAACCCTAACCCTAACACTAACCCGAACCCTAACACGAACCCTAAACCGAACCCTAACCCGAACCCTAACCCTAACCCGAACCCGAACCCTAACCCGAACCCGAACCGGAACCCTAACCCTAACCCGAAACCTAACCCTAACCCAAACCCTAACCCTAACCTGAACCCTAACCCGAACCCTAACCCGAACCCTAACCCAAACCCGAACCCTAACCCTAACACTAACCCGAACCCTAACCCTAACCCTAACCGTAACCCGAACCCGAACCCTAACCCTAACCCTAACCCTAACCCTAACCCTAACCCGAAACCTAACCCTAACCACAAACCCTAACCCTAACCCTAACCCGAACCCTAAACCTAGCCCGAACCCTAACCCTAACCCTTACCCGAACCCAAACGCTAACCTAACCCAAACCTGAACCCTAACACAAACGTGAACACTAACCCTAACCCTAACCCCTAACCTTAACCCTAAACCTAACCCGAACCCTAACATTAACCCGAACCCTAACCCTAACCCTAAACCAAACCCATACCCTAACCCTAAACCTAACCCGAACCCTAACCAGAACCCTAAACCTAACCCTAACCCTAACCCGAACCCTAACCCGAACACTAACCCAAACCCTAACCCGAAACCTAACCCGAACCCTAACCCGAACGCTAACCCTAATCCTAACCCTAAGCCTAACCCGAACCCTAATCCTAAACCCAAACCAAACCTGAAACCTTACCCAATCCCAAACCCTAACCGAACCCTAACCCGAACCCGAACCCTAACCCTAGCCCTAACCCTAACCCCGAACCCTAACCCGAACCCGAACCTGAACCCGAACCCGAACCCTAACCCTAACCCCTAACCCTCACCGAACCCTAACCCTAATCCTAACCCTAACCCTAACCTGAACCCTAACCCGGACCCTAACCCGAACCCTAAACCTAACCCGACCCCTAACCCTAACACTAACGCGAACCCTAACCCTAACCCTAACCATAACCTGAACCCGAACCCTAACCCTAACCCTAACCCTAACCCTAACGCTAAAACCTAACCCTAACCACAAACCCTAACCCTAACACTAACCCGAACCCTAAACCTAACCCGAACACTAACCCTAACCCTAACCCTAACCCTAACCCTTACCCGTACCCTAACGCTAACCCTAACCCAAACCCGAACCCTAAACCTAAACCAAACCCCTAACCCTAACCCTAAACCTAACCCGAACCCTAACCCGAACCCGAACCCAAACCCTAACCCGAACCCTAAACCTAACCCGAAACCAAACCCTAACACTAACCCTAACCCTAACCCTAAACCTAACCCGAATCCTAACCCTATCCCGAACCCTAACCCTATCCCAAACCCTAACCCTAACCCGAACCCGAACCCTAACCCTAACCCGAACCCTAACCATACCCCTAACCCTTACACCTAACCCTCACCCGAACCCTAACCCTAACCCTAAGCCTAACCCTAACCAGAACCCTAACCCGAACACTAACCCTCACCCTAACCCTAACCCGAACCCTAACCCGAACCCTAAACCTAACCCTAACCTTAACAATTACCCTAACCCGAACCCTAACCCTAACCCTAACCCTAAAACCGAACCCTAACCCTAGCCCTATCCCTAACCCGAACCCTAACCCGAACCCTAACCCTAACCCTTAACCGTTACCCTTAACCCGAACCCTAACCCTAACCCGAACCCTAACCCGAACCCGAACCCTAACCCGAACGCAAACCCTAACCCTTAACCCGAACCCTAAACCTAACCCTAACACTAACCCTAACCCGAACTGTAACCCCTAACCCTAACCCTAACACTAACCCTAACACGAACCCTAACCCCTAACCCTAACCCTAACACTAACCCTAACCCGAACCCTAACCGTAACCCTAACCCCTAACCCTAACCCTAACCCGAACCCGAACCCTAACCCTAACCCGAACCCTAACCCGAACCCTAACCCTAACCCGAACCCGAACCCTAACCCTAACACTAACCCGAACCCTAACCCTAACCCGAACCCTAACCCTAACACTAACCCTAACCGGAACCTGAACCCTAACCCTAACATGAACCTTAACCCTAACACTAACCCTAACCCGAACCCGAACACTAACCCTAACCCTAACCCTAACCCTAACCCTAACCCTAACCCGAACCCTAACCCGAACCCGAACCCTAACCCTAACCCTAACCCGAACCCTAACCCTAAACCTAACCCTAACCCTAACCCTAACCCTAACCCTAACACGAACCCTAACCCTAACCCGAACCCTAACCCGAACCCTAACCCGAACCCTAACCCTTACCCGAAACCGAACATTAACCCGAACCCTAACCCGAACCCTAACCCTAACCCTAATCCGAACCCTAACCCTAACCCGAACCCTAACCCGAAAACTAACCCGAACCCTAACCCTAACCCAAACCCTAACCCGAACCCTACCCTGAAGCCTAAACCTAACCCCTAACCCTAACCCGAACCCTAACCCTAACCTAACCCTAACCCTAAACCTTACCCGAACCCTAACCCGAACCCTAACCCGAACACTAACCCTAACCCCTAACACTCACCCGAAACCTAACCCTAACCCTAACCCTAACCCTAACCCGAACCCTAACCCGAACCCTAACGCGAACACTAAACCTCACCCTAAACCTAACCCGAACCCTAACCCGAACCCTAAACCTAACCCTAACCTTATCCCTAACCCTAACCTGACCCTAACCCTAACCCAGAACCCTAACCCCGAACCCTAACCCTAAACCTAACCCTAATCCTAACCCAAACACGAACCCTAACCCTAACCCTAACCCGAACCCGAACCCTAACCCTAACCCGAACCCGAACCCTAACCCGAACCCAAACCCTAACCCTAACACTAACCCTAAACCGAACCCGAATCCTAAACCTAACCCTAACACTAACACTAACCCTAACCCTAACACGAACCCTAACCCGAACCCGAACCCTAACCTTAACCCTAACCCTAACACTAACCCGAACCCTAACACGAAACCTAAACCGAACCCTAACCCGAACCCGAACCCGAACCCTAACCCGAACCCGAACCGGAACCCTAAACCTAACCCGAAACCTAACCCTAACCCAAACCCTAACCCTAACCTGAACCCTAACCCGAACCCTAAACCGAACCCTAACCCTAACCCGAACCCTAACCCTAACCCGAAACCTAACCCTAACACTAACCCTAACCGGAACCTGAACCCTAAACCTAACGCGTACCTTAACCCTAACACTAACCCTAACCCGAACCCGAACACTAACCCTAACCCTAACCCTCACCCTAACCCTAACCCGAACCCTAACCCTAACCCTAACCCGAACCCTAACACTAAACCTAACCCTAACCCTAACCCTAACCCTAACACCGAACCCTAACCCTAACCCGAACCCTAAACCTAACCCGAACCCAAACCCTAACCCGAACCCTAACCCGAACCCAAACCCAAACCCTAACCCTACCAGAACCCGAACATTAACCCGAACCCTAACCCGAACCCTAACCCGAAAACTAACCCGAACCCTAACCCTAAACCGAACCCTAACCCGAACCCTACCCTGAAGCCTAACCCTAAACCCTAACCCTAACCCGAACCCTAACCCTAACCTAACCCTAACCCTAACCCTAACCCGAACCCTAACCCGAACCCTAACCCTAACCCCTAACCCTCACCCGAACCCTAACCCTAACCCTAACCCTAACCCGAACCCTAACCGGAACCCAAACGCGAAACCTAAACCTCACCCTAACCCTAACCCGAACCCTAACCAGAACCCTAACCCTAACCCTAACCTTATCCCTAACCCTAACCCGACCCTAACCCTAACACCGAACCCTAACCCCGAACCCTAACCCTAAACCTAACCCTAAACTTAACCCGAACAATAATCCTAACCCGAACACGAACCCTAACCCTAACCCTAACCCGAACCCGAACCCTAACCCTAACCCGAACCCGAACCCTAACCCGAACCCAAACCCTAACCCTAACACTAACCCTAAACCGAACCCGAACCCTAAACCTAACCCTAACCCTAACACTAACCCTAACCCTAACACGAACCCTAAACCGAACCCGAACCCTAACCCTAACCCTAACCCTAACCCTACCCGAACCCTAACCCTAACCCGAACCCTAACCCTAACCCGAACCCGAACCCTAACCCGAACCCGAACCGGAACCCTAACCCTAAACCGAAACCTAACCCTAACCCAAACCCTAACCCTAACCCGAACCCTAACCCAAACCCTAACCCGAACCCTAACCCAAACCCGAACCCTAACCCTAACACTAACCCGAACCCTAACCCTAACCCTAACCGTAACTCGAACCCGAACCTTAACCCTAACCATAACCCTAACCCTAACTCTAACCCGAAACCTATCCGTTACCCTAACCACAAACCCTAACCCTAACCCTAACCCGAACCCTAAACCTAACCCGAACCCTAACCCTAACCCTAACCCTAACACGAACTCTAACCCTAACCCTAACCCGAACCCTAACCCTAACCCGAAACCTAACCCTAACCCTACCACGAACCCTAACCCTAACCCGAACCCGAACACGTACCCTACCCCGAACCCGAACCCTGACCCTACCCCGAACCCGAACCCAAACCATAACCCTATTCCTAACCCTAACCCTAACCCTAACCCTAACTCTAAACCGAACCCGAACCCTAACACACACCCGATCCCTAACCCGAACCCTAACCCGAAACCGAACCCTAACCCTAATCCTAACCCTAACCCTAACCCTAACCCTAACCCTAACCCGAACCCTAACCCGAACCCTAAACCTAACCCTAACACTTACCCGAACCCTAACCCTAACCCGAACCCGAACCCGAACCCTAACCCGAACCCGAACCCTAACCCGAACCCTAACCCTAACCCTAACCCGAAACCTTACCCGAACCCTAACCCTAACCCTAACCCACCCTAACCCTAACCCTAACCGAAACCCTAACCCGAACCCTAACCCTAACCCTAAACCTAACCCTAACCCTAACCCTAACCCTAACCCTAACACTAACCCTAACCCGAACCCTAACCCCTAACCCGAACCCGAACCCATATCCTAACCCGAACCCGAACGCTAAACCTACCCCGAACCCGAACCCAAACCATAACCCTATTCCTAACCCGAACCCTAACTCTAACCCTAACCCGAACACGAACACTAACCCTAACCCTAACCCTAACCGTAACCGTAACCCGAACCCTAACCCTAATCCGAACCCTAACCCGAAACCTAACCCTAACCCTAACCCTAACCCAAACCCGAAACCTAACCCTAACCCGAACCCTAATCCTAACCCTAACCCTAACCCGATCCCTAAACCGAACACTAACCCTAACCCTAACCCGAACCCTAACCCTAACCCTAACCCTAACCCTAACCCAAACCCTAACCCTAACCCTAACCAGAACCCTAACACTAAACCTAACCCGAACCCGAAACCTAGGCCCTTACCCGAATCCTAACCCTAACCCGAACCCTAACCCTAACCCTAACCCCGAACCCGAACCCTAACCCTAACCCTAACCCTAACCCGAACCCTAACCCGAACCCTAACCCAAACCCAAAACCTAACCCTAAACCGAACCCGAACGCTAAACCTAACCCTAACCCTAAACCTAACCCGACCCCTAACCTGAACCCTAACACGAACCATAACCCTAAACCTAACCCTAACCCAAAACCGAACCCTAAACCGAACC